>JABFQA010002897.1:0-10521 GCA_022817065.1 Probaryconus sp. ZL-2020
TGAATTTAATAAAATTCTTTCGCCTTTATAAATATATTGAAATTAATTAATTTATAAAAATATATCTGATAGAAAATTATAAAACTATCTAAGTCGTAGTTGCCTTCCAGAAGATATTTCATTGTTATCAAGTCCTTTTGATATTTTGGAATTGTTATCTGCATTTGTCGTTGATGTTCTTGCAGAGGAACTAGTTGAAAAAGTTTCATAAGCTTTAACGAATTCTGCTGATTTTGATGGTTTTCTTCCACGTGCGTTGATGATAGCATTTGGATATACAAAATTGTGATTATTACCAATTTCACCATTGCCTAATTCATTGCAAAAGTTATAAATTGAACAGGAATCACTTTTATCCGCCAGTATTTCTTCTGTCATTTCCTCAATATGTAATACTCTAAGAAAATATTTCTTGCATTAATTATAGACAAATTATTATAACAAAAACAAAAAATTAATACAAAATGATTATTAACTTGTTAATGACGGACAGACAAATCTTGTTAAATATATGGCAAATGTAATTGCGAATGGATTTCAGTACAAAATAAATGCAATTTTTGATTTTATTTCCAATGACAGCAAAAGAGAGAATTGTTAATGCAAAAGACATGCAAATAATCCAGCTAAGAAAACTAGAGCATAATATTGGAGCAGCTGGAGTTGGTGGAAAATAAGAATGCCAAACTCTTTGCCACCATGGTGGTATTATTTCAAGATGTTCAGAATCCTATAAGATATTTTATTTTTGACGGAACAATTATAACATGAACAAAATAAAGAATAAATATAGTATGACAATATAAATAAAGTATGCAATTAAAACGAGTTCTTACGGAACTCCAATGAACCCATATGGTACAGTAAATAACTTGTTGGCTTATCAACCAAATCCATACTAATGCATGAATAAAAGACCAGCTTATCGACATCTAAGTAAAAGAAGAAGTTATTAAAGTATGAAATTTCATCTCATGAATCTGAGAAAGTTTAACACATTTATTATGGAAGAAATATTTAAAAAAAAAAAAAAAAAAGGACAGAAGAAGTATCTGCACAAAATTGTGTTCTCTCAAACAAATTTCTAATTCAGATTCTAAAATCATATTATCCAACACAATTAATTATTAAAAATTGAACATACTTGTAAAATTTTGTTAAAGACTGAAAATATTATTTGTGATGATCCGGGAAGGACCTCAAAATTCAGAGGATGTTTCCAAAATAAGACCACCAGTGCAAGGAATATGATGAACGTTGGGAACGTATGGATGAAATCTGGACTGACTGCAATCTTTGCATATTCGTAATAGACTTTATGTTGGAAGAAAATTACTTCTTGGGGTTTTAGGAATAAGGTCAATAATTGAGTCGGCAAAGCGCTCAGGCAATCCATAATTGACTTTACGTTTTTATCCAACACTTATCTCTTCAGTCCAAAGTTTTGAATTTCTGTCAACCTTAAATGACTATGTTTAATTCATTTGTTTTATACAAATTCAAATTTAAGAGAGGAAGACTTTTTTTTTGAAAATGACAAATGCATTTTTCTTTGGGGTTTGGTATTCTATTAACAGACACTATAACAAAATAAAATATATATTTATATGTATGTATACGTATAACTTGCTCCCGACTATGTACAAATATTTACAAATTATTGTTTATGATCATTAATTATTTTAGATTAGGAAATAATCTGGACCGACGAAAGAGCCGCATTTTGGAAAATCAGAAGGTGCCGGAATCATATCATTGATTTCGCCGATTTGTAAAATTACGTCCAATCCTCGAGTCCATTCTTGAGCATGTTCGTCTCTTAACAACCAATATCCTAAAAAATTACATGTTATTACATTTGAAAAAAAAAAAAACGATCATTTTAAATTTGCAAAAGATATATAAAAGTAAACGTTATCTATTGTTCACCTGGATTATCAGCTTTGAATCTGATTGCGACTGCACTGTGTTTCGTTACAGTGATAGTATCCTTCAAAGGTGAGCATTCTAAATTTCTAGTAAACAGTAAATCCTTTTTATCAAGATCTTCGATTTCGCTCAGAGATAAACCCCGGTCGAATTTTTTTGCTCCAACAACATAAAAACTGTATCCATGCAAATGGTACACTAAATCATCAAGTCCAGCTACATAAAACAAATTTGTTTAATCTCTTGACATTCAGAAACATTATTAAAACAAATTTAAACAAAAAAAAAATAATATACCTTGATCAAAAAGTATAATTTCAACGGTGGCACCCAAAGGAACTCGTCGTATGTGAACGCAGTCGCAATGATTTCCACTAACACGACGACAGTAATCGGAATTGGAATTGGGCATCGATGGCATCGTCTTTTGATCTTTGTCTCCTGAGCACAGCATGCTTTCCTCGACGTCTTGACTTTGAGTTAACAGAGGCGATGATGGGAAAGTAAAAGTTGTGTTATCTAACGTCCACATTTTTCTTTCCACGCGACCACCACCTGTAAACGCATACAATGGTCTTCAGTTTGACTTTCATTTCATTGGACATCGACTTACATACATTAGTAATAATACTTCTTTCCTTCGACAGAACTTATAAAATAAATCATTTTTTTTTTTATTAATTTTTAGACTATGAAATTACGTTGTCAATAACTTTAATTTATTACCTAAAAATGCAGTATTTTTCATGGTGTAATTGATCGGCAAATAAATCTTGACGTCTACTTCTGGATTAGAAACTTCTGTGGGCATCTTGCTGTTCGATTGAATTTCAGTGACACATAAGTTTTGCGGATTTTCACATTTATCAGTCGGACTGGAAGTCATAGTCACGTCATCGGAGGAGACAGAGTTAGAAGCGATGTCCTCCAATTCTTCAACAGCGATATCCTTGGAAGGTTCCTTGCCAAATTTATATTGGATGAGAGCTGCCTTTACTGTTCCAGTCGATCTACATCTGTCTGTGGCTCTTAATTTCAGCCAATGCAAAGATTTCTGATCCGAATTGTCAGCTTTCAAAATGAAATCTGCTCTTTCACCTTTTATCAAAGTAAATCATGAAAATTAATAAACTTTATTAGTTTGTAATTTCATCAATTATAACGTAACTTTCAGAAAAAGAGAAGAGGTTCAGATTTTGAGAAGGAAGAAATCCTTTCTTCTGAAATATATATGTAAATGTTTTTCATTAGCATTTTAATTGAATAATGCATCTTTATTAAACAAATCTGGGATATCTCGTGTCCAGAAATATTTATGTTGCCATAAATACTTGTATTATTGGAATCTTAATTGGAATATTAATCTTCATATTCAAAGAAATAGTAATTTCTCAAATGACTATTACTGTAGTTTCTTTCACGATGATTATTCTGATCTCAATCATATGACATTGCAAGAAATGATTTTTCTCAAGATCGTAAAAATAATTGATTACCTTTCCTTTGGTAGATAAATCTACAAAAAACTAGTATTTTAATTTTAAAAAAATTACTCTATTTTTACATTGTGGTTTTCCCAGAGAAATGTCCAAATGCTGTGAAAAACAAAATTTTTAATTCTTACTCTTAATTAAGACAGTCAACGGTCTTTAAAATTTAATTTCTCTTCTTCTGCTGAAAATTCGTTTGATTGCATTTTGCATTGCAGAAATTTGCAATTCAAAAGATTGCAAAAAGTAATCCTTTTATTAAAAGACCTATTTATAATCAAAGAAAATGGGATAAACCTTTAGCCAGTATAATCGAGGTAACAGATTTAGGATTAATCGGATGTCCATCGAGAGTAATCAACATAAGATTATGATTATCAATGGAGAGGACCATGGGACAGGAACCAGGACCAGCTGCGTTTGCAACTCGGAACCTGTGCCTGCGACCAGGTTTCACATTAAAAGTCAGCAATTCCGTAGCATGTGTTCCATTCGTTCTAATTCCTTCTTTCCCATTGACCATCATTATAACTTTGGAGGAGTCCTTGGATAAAGGATCTCGCCATTGTGACAGCAGCAACACGTGGTTGGGATCGTCGACGTCGAAGAGCGAGCGGTGTGGATCGCGAATGTCTGCCTGTTTCACAATTAGTGACCCAAATATTCCGTTCTTCACGTCTGCCCCTATAACCGTTACGCAATATTACAACATCGCTTGTTGGCTAATACGTAATAATGTAATCCCTTAGATTCTAGAGTTAGATCAGCATAAAATGCTTTGCATTATATAATCCATCTGGGATTATATAATCTTTTAATGATGAATTTGTTCTAAGCGTACGAATTTCGATCTTTTTATGGTATCAGAGTCAAATAGAAATTATATACAAACGTACTGTCTATCATGTTACATAAATTTTAATTGTGATTATATTATATTATTTTGCAATTTTCATGTTAAATTCAAAATAATTAGTTCCAGTTTCTACTGGAATATTTTTATGGTTCTTTTATATCATTTCGACATGTCCAATTAAAAAATACCATTTTAATGTAAATTTCAATTGGGTATGTCGATTTGGGTGATATGAAAATAATGCAAATTTTATTATTGCGAATTTCAGCAAAGGGATTGAGACGGAAGTTTAATGTAGGTTGCTTCGACGACACGAGGGACTTGTAATCCAAAGAGGAATTTAGTCCATTGCTTTATGCGTAAAATATTTCTTCGGGCTATTAAAGTCAAGGCGAGAAATAAAATCTTAAAACACGAGAGAAAATGAAAGTATATCTTTTCCGTGGCATTACAGGAAATATGATTTTTTTTTTTTTTAAATGTCATTTTCCATCGTTAATGCTATAAGAACTTTCTAACGAATTTAATAATAATATTAATATTAAAAATAATACTTATTGTAAAATTCAACGAAAAGCAAAAAAGTTTTTTTCTTCTTTTTGTCGTTTTACAAAGGAAATTGAAGGAATTTTATTGCTTTCTAACAATCTGAAAATATTCTATTCAAATGCGAGGTAATATGAGAGTTTATGAATTTTGTTGCTTTTCACTTAATAGTGTTGCGAAATTGATCACATAATATTGTGACTATGTTGTAACTTTAAAGCAAAGTATTTTTCCTTAGAACGACTTATTCAACATTACCATCATTTTCTATCTGTTTATAATATGAAAATGTTCATTTAAATTTCCATTAACAAAATAAAGATATAATGTTTTGCATTTGTAAAGTTACAGTTCATTAATTTTATGGAAATAGATTTAATGTAACTTTAATACGATGTAAATTTACATTTTACCATGAAAATTGAATTTTTATTAGTTTTTTTTTTAAACAGATTAAAATATTAGAGGTAGCGTGAATAAACGGGAACAGATTATTCGTGACTGAGTGTGGATACGATGTTGAGAGGAACATTGCAATTAACTGAACGACATGATTTATATCTAATATCTTGATCATGCATTCACACTTTACACCGATAAAGTTATTATAAACTTTTCTTATTAAATAAATTGCATCGTATAATATACGATGAAGAAGCTATTATCTTCTCTAATCAACGATTCCACAAAAATGTTTATCTATAACTGAAAATAAATTATATTTAAATTAATATTTAACATCGATGTGTGACAAGATGATTAGAAACAAAAATTAAGACGATTCAAGATTATTCATCATTTCCGAAAGAAAGAGAAGTCGGTAAAAGAGATAAGAGCATTTACAATATAGTTTAATTGATAACAAGAAAAAAAAAAAAAGAAATTGGAAATATGAAAAATGTAAACCTGAGTGAGCATGCCATAAGTGTGTTCCTGCAACAGTTGCCCTAAATTTATATTGAAATGTCGTGTAACTTGGGATTGGACATTGGGTTATTAAAGGAGCTCCGTCCATAAAAGGCGTGTCGATCTGCGTTTGCCCCCGCCAATGCAACGCTGCTGCTTTTCCAGGAAGACGATTTATCACATCAACTACTAGAATATCATTTTCGCATACCTGCAAAAATTTATTTCGAATAGTTATTTTCTTGAAAAATTAATCAACAATGGAAAGAGAATATCACCAATTACCTGTATGCTAGGACCAGGAATCTGTCGATTAGCAATCACAAGTTGATTCGGCTTAGCATTAGAATTACAATGCTGGATTGAGCATTCAGTTTTATTCGAGGAACATTGTTTACAAAGCCTGAAAGAAAGTTATACATTTGACTCCTATATTTTATCAATTAATTATGTCTCCATTGAATTACTAACGAAATTTTTTGTATAAAAACTTAAAATAATTTAATGATTATAATTTTTTAAATATTTTACTTAAAATATTCGCCTCCCATCTGTAATAGAAAAATCTTACGTGTTTGCAGGATTAAATTCTTCCAATATCAGTTTAACCCGACAAATCATCGGCCAATCTAAATGATGGCAAGGTCTATCACATGACAAGAATATTTGTTCTGTAACAAAATGAAACCCTCGTCAACTTTTCAAACAACAAATTAGACAAAACATTAATCTTAAATTAATTGCAACCATTTGCATATGTTAATATTATTATTCCTCTGATATTGCTATTATTATTATAATTATTAATGTGGCAAAGTTTTATTTCATGCTCAATCATTTCTCAAATAAGCCTGTAAAAATGAACATTTCTAATGGCAAGTTTCATTGGCTTCCTCTTAGAAAAAATCTACCATGACAAAACCACGTCTCCATTTCCCAGTTTCTCAGAAGAGTTAAAACGAGGTGGCAACTATGAACAATTTAATCGCTTTTCCTAGTTTTCTCTTCATCATCATTTTTTTTTTTTTTTTATTTTCTTATATTATTTTTTCTTATTTTTTTTTCACGTTTCTCTGCAAATGTTTTACCCTTTAATTTGCATCTTTTCAGTCCAATATTGTAACAATGTGGATTGTATGATTATTTAAACGCCGGTTATTGTCCAACTGATCGAGGGTTTAATCATGTTTCGAAGGTTCGAAAACATTGGCAAAGGTGGCAATCTTACTTTCAAAGAAATTTAAAGGTAAAAATTAATATGTATAGTGTGAAAGAAAAGAAATGAAAAAGGAAATGATGCGGGGACATAAAATCTTCTAATGACAGCTATACCTTATTGATTTCGCTCTCTCTGTATAAAACGTCATTCTTAGCTTTCATCCTGACTTTTATTTGTTTTTCCCTATTTTTATTATTCTCATATATTATATATTCGAAGAATTAGTGCGGTATTAACAATGTTAACAGTTTCAATCGTTAATCTACATAAAATACATAATGAAATGGAATGGAAAGGTACTCAAATTCGTTTTCTAAATTTTTTGTGTCTTCAGATAAATGAAAAAGCTTTTTTACGAAAACACGATTACATTACAAATTGTTTCATATATACCGGAGTATATATGTTCCATTAACAATTTATGACTTAATTTATGCAAAAATAAAATGGCAGTATCGTTTAAATAAAATTAGATATACGTTTCTGAATATTACATTGTTGAACAGCCATTTAAACTGTTAGAATAAAGTGAGAAAATAACTTTCTAAGTCGGGAAAACAAAAAAGGGAAATCGTTAAAGCCAATCAAGAAAAGTTGTTACTCTGACTAATTTGAATATACTCTCAACTTCACTTGAAAGTTAATTTTTAAATAATTTTGGACATTAAAACAAAGTCACATGGTCTAAAGATTCTAGAGAGCTCAAATAATAATTTCATTCTGTTGATAGTGAAAGACGATTCTGAAAAATGAAAATTCATTGATAAGAACAAAATTCCAGTCGACTTCTGCGTATCACTGATGTTCTGTACCATCCAATAGTAAATGGAGGTGGGTTTCAAGCTCCTCCTACAAACCTCCTCCGAATCAAAGCCATTCATGAGTCATCTCCCGAAATTAAATTAATCTTTTTTGCATTGTAAATCAAAGTAATTTATTTTTCAATTAACCGTCAGTTCATCATTGCAGTCATTTGGTTTATCTCACGAAATTTCAACTTGTAAAATTTGTGCAAAGAAATAAAGAACAAATTTAATAATTAATTGTGTACTTTCAAGAGAAGAGAACAGTATTTGTGTGCTATCAGATAAACGGAAATAATCTGTATGGGAAAAAAAAAAAACGTCACTTTATAAGTCGTAAATATTATTATAAGTATGTAATAAATGACAAGAATAGATAAATAATTTAATTGCAATGTTTTTATTGTAATTTGTTTTATAAATCTTTACACGCCGTAAGCTAAATAATTACAAGTGAAAATTTATTGAAACTTTTACGTTGTAATCGTTGAAATTGTAATAAGATTTTTTGAAAAACTTACTAGGCCAGTAATGATTTAAGTGCAAAAATGTGGCTGCAGCGACAATCATTAATACGATGATCGTGCATCGCAGAAGATAAGGCGCTGGCGATACTGGACGATGCGAAAATCTTGAAGCAGGACTCATTTTTTATTTTATCTATACCTTCCTTATATTTTGAATTAGGAAGTTTACAGGTAATAGCATAACTTTCATACATTTATTATATCTAAAAAGGAAAATAAAAAAAAAATAATAGTGAAAAATATATTTCATACGTGGTTACAGATGGTAAATCCTCAACGTGCGAAAATATTCTACGTGTACTTAGAAAGTGAAATTGAACGTTCGAACACAATGTTTAATATATACTTTGAGGAACGTGCAAATTTATTGCTCACTCGAATGAAAATCATTCTTTCGTTTAAAATAAAAATTTTTATCTTTATTGAGTTTTGTAACAATTTGTTTATTATGATGTAAAATGTTAAATAACTTCCCAAGTAACATTTGATCAGGCAGACAATAGTTAATTTATTTTTTCTTGCTTGATCTTATTAAGTTTTCTTATTCTAGATGAAAATGATAAAATACTCACTAGTTTCGCATTAGAACTGGTAAATTTCTTGTAAGTAAACTAAATAAACTTGTAAGCTCCTTTATCATTTACTCAACCTAAATGTTACTTGGGTGATAACATTACGAAGAAATGCTATTTCTGTACCTCAACAACATTGAGCAAACCTTGCTGAGAACATCACTCGTATCGTGTCACATGACAGATGATGAGACAATTACAGCGGTTTAATTTCTCTAATTACTACATACTTCAATCTTCATTATATATTTTATATAACGTAATTACATAGTTAGTTAATCTCAAACAATAGTTAGGCTTGAACTTGGTCTTGATTTGCGGCTAACAAATACATTAAAGTTAATCATACTTGCTGTGCAATCATTGCTATTGTCTTTGATCATATACAGTTCATATTTTCCTCGTTTTATAATTTGGTCAATGATTATTGCCAATTAAATTAATAATTTCTTATCATTTTCTATTAACTTTTCACTTAACAAATAAAACAGTTTAATTGTGGAATCAAAGAAGATGACCATTGCAATTACCTCTCGGGAAAAAAACCGGCCTTAATTTATACGAATGAATGAATTATATGAGACACAATATTATTCAATTTTAATTAAACAATTTTGTAATTTTTTCTACGTTTTATAGCAAAATACACAGTAAAAGAAATTGACGTATTTGCACGTTTCATGATTAATTACAGGAATGCAATATCATTAAAATACCTTCCGTTATTTTTTATCGGGATGTTCAGATTAAATTCTCTCATTCATGTAAAGTGTCTTGCATGGTAAACTAATGTAACCATCATACACAGTCAATTTAACATTATTGTGTGCAAAGTAAATGCAGTTTTGCGTCCGAAAGATTCAAGAGAAAATTACAATTGTGTCGAATGACTAATTTGTATGCACAGACCAACGAGCACCGTGTGTTATTAAAATTCCACGCATGATTAAAGCTCAGGAAATGATTTGACAGAAATTATGCGATTTCCCTTTCCCTGCGTCATTGGATTAAAACGAATATGAGATAATTTTGTGATTTTAGATATTTACATTTGATTAATTGAATTATATCATTTCAATGAAGATATTTTAAAACTCATGATGCAAATATGAATCGTAATAAACAAATTGTCTATCATTTCACTTCAATAAATATAAAACATGAGTTACGACGCGGTAATAGTTTCTAAAAACCATTGCCTGGAGTGTAAAGATCTTGTTACAACTGTAATTGAATAACTAATGGAACAATTCTGTTATTCACGAGCTATTTAGCATTATCATAAACTGTCGATTGCTCTCAATAAATTCAAATGACTATCCAATAAAACTGCAATTAGTCTAACGTTGTAGGGACATGGAATACATGTCAATCGTTAATTAATTAATTGATGTAAACCGTCTTATTATGTCAGATTGCAAATCGTTGTATCATAATGTAATTAACAAATCGATGGTAACAAATAATTGCATTCATTTCTGTCATAAAAGAAGAATCCTCACGATTCAATTGTATACTACAATCTCAGAAACGGGATTTCGCAAAAAATCATTTCCTTTTTTTTTTCCAGTTTGCTCCGTCTAGACAAAGTCCAGCAGCAATGATTTCACAAAGGTTCAAAGTCATCTTTTACGACGCACTTGATTCTTCCGCAAGTATAAAGTCTCATAAAT
>JABFQA010002898.1:0-10520 GCA_022817065.1 Probaryconus sp. ZL-2020
AAAAGAACCAAAAAAAAAAAAAGGAAAAAAATAGAAAAGGCGCAAAAATAAAAATCTGAAGAATCTGTACACTGAAACTGTGGAACAGTATGGTTGTTATTTAACAAAGTTATGCTGACACCAAAAACATTTTTTACTCTAATTACGGTTTAATTACGTTATCATTATTATTAGTCATAATTGAAAAAAAACTGTTTGAAAATATGTGTACATAAATGAAATGGAAAATCAGTGCGACGCAAATAATTGTAAATTTATATTAGTTACTGTTATTATTCGTTATAAAAAATTTATTGTACTCCTCAGTTTTCTTGTATTTATAATCACTGTTTTTCTAAAATAATTTGTTTAACAAATGAATAATTATTTAGGAAACGATCGTAAAAAATTAACTGTAAAATGCAAGTTGCTTTAAAAAAGCAGTGGTTATAAGCAGTAGATTGCAAATAATTGTACCAATTATTATTTATGTTTTATATTGTACAATTTTTGTGTTCATGTATTCTTTAGTATTTGTATTCCCATGTAAATTTTTGGTTTCACCAATGTGCCTTATTATTATAATTTACAGAAGTAACGTTTCTGAATACTTTCTATATGATGTATAAGATTATCTATCGATCAGAATTGTCATAAGTAGGATAGGATAATAATTGCCTAGTGATAAATAAGACATGCTATTTTACAGATAATGGGTGATTGATTCATTTGTATAAAATTTGCTAATAAAGAAAATAATAAAAAAATGATGTAATTACAAATTTTGATTTTCTAACATATAAACGACACCTTTATTTTATGAACTAATTGCAAACTATTTCCAATGTAATATCTCCAATAACATTGCAACATAATTTTTCATTTAATATTTAATGCAATTTTGGATTGTATCCCAAGTGGAAATTGCCTGAATAACAAAATGATCCAACAATGTACCAATACTGGAATCATAAAATGCCAACTTTTCAATACTGGTACCATTACTGGGTCGTTTGTATATTTCTACTTATTATCTTATCTTAAGGTGGCATTGTATCATTTGGTGATATCAAATCGTGCGATGGTAACTTAACGTATGAAGGTATTATACCAATCGACAGCAAGTTATCTGCGCATACCCCACCAAGATAAATTTGCAAAAATTCGCAATAGTGATGCATAATTCAACATGCACTATTACAGATGACACTGATTTCTTGATCAAGTCGAGCATGCGCGCATTATGGACCTTATATATTTGTCCATAGTAAAAAAAAAAAAAATAAGTAGCAAAGGACGCCTGACAGCGTTTTGCAAGTCTTGTCTAATTCCCTAGATAGTGCAAAAAGAAAAATATAACAGTCACTGAATTTTCACCGAATCGATATCCCCAATTATCCTCTTCGTAAAAAAAATTCTTTCCGGATAACGTATCGAGGATGGACATCGCCTGGAGCCGAAATTCCGAAGTTATGACAGGAGTGTCAGGTTCGTGAATGAAATTGGCAAAAATCCTTTCCTAGAAAATTTTTACATCCTTCATCAGTGACGATTTATTCATCCAATTATCTCTTTCCCTTCTTTCGTCCTCTACAAATAAATCAAATTTCAACACTTGTTATTACCAAGTAACACGTGCTTTTTTTCTTTAGCAAAAAAATTGCAACTTTCCTATTTTTGCAAGATAATATTCTGTTTAACTGTTTCCGTCGTTTTCATTGAGTAATTTCTGTCCATTAAAGAGTTGCCGGTTAACAGTGTTATTAAGGTAGTGTGAAATTACGTTTCTTTGAGGTGTGCAAAAAGTTCTTGACCTAGACTTTCCTTAGACCAGTCTTAGTAACACGCGATGAGACAAGATAAAGTAGCTTTGACCATCCAAAGATCAAGGCGGTGAAGCGTAAATGGGGAACCATGTCCCGAGACGACTCATATAATCACGTGCCACAAAGTTTATCGTGACAATAAAACCGGCAAAAGAGCGAGCCGCTTTCATCGCCATAATCTTGTTATAAAAAGTTTCTGACTTGGCAAAACATTGTCATTTCGCTTCAAGTCAAATCGACTGTAATGAATCTCAAAAATTGCGCACCTTTTTATAACCAAGTGAAAGAGAGAAAGACTGATGCATTAAACGACGTTTAACTCAATAAATAAATGAACTGAGAAAGACATTCACGCTTCGAGTTACTTTAATAAGAATAAAGAGCTTTTTATTTAACTTTATTAGGATGTCGTTATCTTATAATTGCGCGTGTTTTATGTCATTAAATTTGTTGGCTTTTGTTTCTATTGAGTAAAGAAAATAATAAAATTACTTGGGGTTAATGTCAAAGTAATTTTTGTGCTGATAATGAATGATAAAATTTATTATACGTATGTAGGAAAATTATGATAATGATTTGAAATTAATTCGAAACATACAGCAATACATATTTTCGATAAACTTAATAACGACTTTCCTTGGCATATTCGAAATTACGATGGCACCTCTGACTTATTAACTATTCAAATTGCAACAACCTTTTTGACCACAAATAGTTGACGTTGCTAACATTATTCCCATACTACTTACTTCGAATAAAACCACGAAAAACATTAAAATTCCGAAGATTAATTTCTCCGAAAATCATCTTGAGGTATTGGCCATCATTTTTTCTATGGAACTAAAAATGTGTAACTATTTAAGATGAATAGTTTTTATTTATTATTTTGTCTGCGTAATTGAAGGAATTATGAAATTGCCAGAGAAAGTGTAATAATGAATACACACATTACAATAATGATTTATCATTTGAAAAGAATTATAGTTAGATAACAAACGTGAATAAATCCAACTATGCAGGTATTCGAAATGTGAGAAAATAAGTGAAAATTTATTTCAGATAACTAAATGGTTATTAGTTAGCTATTCGTTATGCTATGGTAAGCAGACACTTTACTGCATCATAACTGTGACTTTTAAGTGCTCTTCATAATTATTCATTCTTCCACCTTGTTTGGAAAGTATAAGATGGCAAATATGTGGATGTTACGTAATATGCTAATGTTAAATGTCAACATGGGCATTAATTTTAACATCGATAATATGCGAAATTATTTATTTTAAATCTTTTTCACGTTTCATTCTACCTTAATATTAAATTGATATGAATTTTGTTTTATTTAAAAACAAAATTTTAGTGTCTCGATTACATCATAAGGAAGAAAAAACGAATTGCTAATTTTGCAAACGATCGATTTCGCAATGTGGATTCTTAATTGTTAATTATAATTTATTTAAATGACCTATTTATAATCTTGCAAAAAATTTGTACGATTTATTAAAAACCCAAAGTTAACGCGTTTTACAAATTTCAACATTGTATAAAAATCGTCTGCACGCTAATTTAATCCTGTTTAACTTGTCAGTTATTTTTAGTTTACCGCATTGTTAATTAGATTTAGGCTGATCTAGTTAAGCTAGAACGTTTAAGCTATATCTCCGCATGAGTGTTCCGAATTCTCTCAATACTGTTAATTTAGCAACAATTTACTAAAAATACTGAACCAATGGAAATGTTTTTTAAACGCCTATTTCTGCGTTATCATTTATTAATGCATTCACGTAATTATTTTCAAACTTTCACCACTTCTGTTTTATAAACATTTTAAAAACTTTGACACGTTAAGCATTTAAATATTCATTTCACTAAAAACATGTGCATTTTTTAATGAAAACACGTCTGCATTTCTTCTTAAATAAACTCTTAAATTTTCTTGTTTAAATATAACGCTAAAGAAAATAGATTTAAAAACATCTAACTAAATAATTTAAACAAAACTGATACAGATTATTTACATTTTCCATAATTTAACAGTCATTGTAAAATACGTATTTTTTATCAGCGATACAAATTTTAAAATTTAAATTTCTCGTATTCTTTAAATTATTTATTCCTCAATTTACATGTTATTTCATTACATGTTAAATCTTTTGGATTTTCTCGGATCGTTTCGAAAGAAAAAAAAAAAAAAAAACTGTAGTTTTGCCCTTTCTTAAAAGAGTGATCCCTATACGTGCTTGGCGTTTTCCCGAATCCCAGTAACATTTTTGTAGTACAAGATAAACATTTACACAAGAATAGAAAGAAAATTTTGAGCGTCACTAAGACCGTCGAAAATTTCGTCACGTATTTTGTCTTCGAAGGATGGAGGATGAAGTTTAATAGAAACTGAATTGCCTCGGCTCGAATCTCCAATCGGATTTCATAAAAGCACGCCGCACCGTAATATATAACAAGTACGGTAAATTATTGACGGAAATTAAAACGCGTCTGCAACGTCGTACTTGATTTATTGTCATTCGATAACTGCTACAATGAGTGTATAATACTGAACAATGTGGTTCACTTTGTTCCACATAAATACTGTCTCAGAAATCGTTTACAAAAAAAAAAAAAAAAAGATAAAAAATTGCATCGAGTTCACAGACCTTCCAGAGTTTTTTAATACGATAATTAAGAATATTGAATCGATGAAACATTTAGAAACGTAATTTAATAAATAAACGATTGTAGATTGGAAATGTATAAAGTGAAGTATTTAGAATGTAAATGTCAAATAGTAAATTTTATAATTGGCATTTAACAGTTACTTTTTTAAACTTCAGGACTGTCGATTTTGACATGGCAAAAGATTTCTTTATTTTTGAATATACTAAAGGTTTCTCATATAAAGAATCTTCTTTAAGAATGTACAACTTGGCATAAAACAATGGCATTAAATAACTCTGTACTATGCAATTATAAATCTTTTCAGTTGATAAGGTGAATATAAAACGTGTTCTATCATGGATTTTCAATATCGATTTTCACTTCTTCCAATGTCTTACTTAACGTTTAATTAAAAGTCGCGAATCAGATTGAAATAATAATAGATAGCGTCATTTCAAATGAATGGTTTAACTGACGATTTATTGTACCGCAATAAGTTTCAATTAATTTATGAAAACCGTAACTGGCTTTTATTATATTAAAGTAATAAATTTTAACAATCTACGACGTTATAATGAATCCTTCATTTTTCAAATAAATTAAACTTCTTACGAATGAAAAACTTTGATTTTCATTAAATATTAAACATTAAAATTACAACAAATTTAAAATTCAAAATATATTAACAATTAAATTCTTATGTATAAAAAGTATTTTGCAAATATTTCAGAAGGCGTGATATTATCTATTGTTCTGATGCAATTTCACAAAAACAGTCTCGACAATAAAAACTGCACAAAGAAAGATGGCGTAATAGGAATTTAAAAATGGATTCAAATTATACGTTGCTGTTTTTAATCGCTTTTATTGTCACTAACTTGACTGTTTAATATAAAAAGTGAATGAATAGTCACAACGATTGAATAGTTAGTTTAATATTTAACGTTTAATATTTTTTCTTATAATTTCCATTTTTTATTTTCTGTACTTTAACACGATTAAAGATGCAATGGCATTTATAACACGATTTATAATTTTGATTAATATAGAAGTGGCAATAAATTGTTATTAAAGATCAACCTCTGTAAATAGTAGCTAAAATAGTGTTTTTCATTAAAGCTAGAATGTAATTTTCTTCATAGGTATGTCGTGTAACGAGGGTCAGTATATTGTCACCTAGGAAAAGGATGAAGAGAAAATAGTATTTTATATTACACGGTATTGATATAATATAGAAAATAATTTTATTCTTTTATAAGATAAATAAGTTAAAAAAACATTTATTGTCATATTTCGTAACTAATATTGCAAATAAAATTCTCATTTTATAATATAAAAGAAAAATGTTTGCAGATTAAATTTGCAATAAGCAAACGAATGTATTTTATTGTCTGGAAGGCATGAAAAATATTTCCAACGGCATTAAGTGGAAATACAAGTTTGAAATAATCTCCGCGAGAAATTTAAATTTTAAATATCTGGCTCATCAAAATGTAGACGTAACGGAAGTGATACAAAAAGTCAATATTTGCAGAATAATTGCAACTTATCAAAGAAAAATTCACAAAGATTCTAGCCGCTATTTAAACTCAGCTCTGTCATTATGTATTTAAAATACGTTTGTCTATTCGCGTGTGCCATTTTGCGCGCATGAAAAATCTGTTTGACATCGCTTCTCTTTTTTTTTCTCCAAGTTTATTACGCAAATAAAAACAGTAATTGTTTAACGTCTCTCGTCGTACAAAAGTACATTTCCATTTGGCGATGTAACGGTGTCATTTTCTGCGGTCACAAAAGGCGTGTAAAAATTTCTTTTGACTTTTTTATTTTGACCCTCTATTTTTCTAAAATTTTGTCAAACATTTTCGCAAATTGCCAGGACTGAAAATATTTCCACGAGTTCTTTGAAGGGTTTTCAACAATTTCTTCTTCAGTTTTAAATCCTTCAAAGTGCTGTAACAAAGTGCAAACAATCTGTAAAATCATGAAAAATTCTGACAAGCTTCAAAGGTATCTCGAATGTTTCAGTCGCGGTCTTTTTTACCACCCTTTTAACATCTGCGCTTTCTAAATTGTTGAAATGACACTGAACATTAAAGGATAGATTTCTAAAAATAATAGTCCACTTTGTGTTATTAGCAATTACCTTTCGCAAATAGACATGTTTTCCTCGCAATGGAGATCATATCTCAAACTTCTAAAAATAAAACAGGAGTACATAATCAAGATTTTACAGAACAAATGTCAGAATACGACATACTTATTATTTTGCAAAAATTATTTTCAGTTTCTACCAAAACCAACTGAAAAATTATATCACGTATACTGAGAGAAGATTGTAAAAAATGTTTACAATCTGTATATTTAATTGACATTCTCACTACCAAGTATGTGCTTAAATATATATATAAAAAAAAAAAAAATAAGTCTGTCCTTCTAGGATTAATAATCAAATTTGAATAGCAAGATTGTGGATTTAACAATCTATCTTTCTCAGTGTATGATTTCAAAGTTTCTTTAAACTCCAAACTCTTCACGAACATTCCAAACAGATTACAACCCTTTACTGAAAGTCAATTCTTCCGCCAGAAGCCCCTGACGTTTCTGACTGCATTACAGGCAAGGCGGATGTCAACATAACGTAAGACCGATGCGGTCATCTTAGACTGTATAGCGTCTGGTGTGCGATCAGCTGATCATTAAACCGGATGGTTGCACGACGGCGGGGCTAGAAGGGGTTATCGGAGTGCCGGCGGGTGGGGCGTTGGGGGCGCGGGACTCTGGGTTGGCTGCGGGGGAGGCGAAGAAAATTCGATGCTAGTGCGGCGCGAGTCGCGGCCGAGTGCTGAGTGCGAAGGCAACAACGCGAATCGCGATTCACCGGCGGCGTATCTGAGTTTGCAAATTTTGCGAGAGGACTAATTTTGCAAGAAGAAAAAAGAAAAAAAAATTAGAAAAGTCAAGAATAAGGGCCTGACGGTGGTGTTCTGTGTTACTGTGTCTGTGTTGGGAAGGGCGTTACACATGTTCCAGTGGTAACGCCTTTGTGACAGGAGGAGAGCACCGGAAGTGAGACGAGATGAGCGCCAGAGAAGTCACCCTCGTCGGCGGCTCCCCTTGGGGTTTCCGCATGCACGGCGGTCGCGATCTCAACCAGCCTCTCCGCATTTCCAGGGTGAGTGACTTATAAACACATTTTACGCCCGCATTGTTACAACGCCGGCTAAATGCCCCTTCTTGGGAAACATTGGGGAGACACGTGGAAAAGTGCGAAATTATGCCTTTGCAAAACGCTCGTCAGCGCGAATGCTTTGCGAAAATTGGCGAACGAGTATCTCGGGGGTTGTTGTTCTCGGAGTAAAATTATGGGAAATTTTCGTGTTTTACAAGTTCGTTGCGAGGAAATGCTTTGGAGTTGATTGGTGTTAGGATTCTTGTCTTGGCAGATTAATAGATGACTTGTGGTTTTATCGAGACAAGCGTTTTATTTTTATTAGAGTCAAGAGTGTAAAGGTTGTGATGTTGATTGTATTGAGGTGGCTCTTTTTATCGTTGGTTAGTTTTTTTAACGTCTGTGATGCCTTTATTATAAATGCGATTTATTGAGTTGACTTGGATAAAGATAAAAATGAAATTATAATTATTTACAATCGAAGATGACTCATTTCATTGAAAATGAATAATTTTCTTCGATTTGAATTTTTGATTCTACATTTATCGATTTGTAATGCTGGATCGATATTTCTCGATCTAGATTATTTTGTTGAAATTTGCCGAATCTATATTACACGCACAGAACAAACTACATAATTATAATTATTAATGAACTGAATATTTTTCATAACATGAAAAAATTAATATTAAACTTATTGTCTGTAGTCGTCTTTTAAATAAGCAAAGCATAAAAAAGAAATTCTACGTTAATGAAACGTTTTAAATTCATTTGAGTAATAAAATACATTTGCAACATACCGTGAATATGATTGTAGATGTTTCATAAAACAATTTCAATTAACATGAGAGATCAACTTGAAATTAATTAAATAATTTCGCAACCCGTCCACTTGTACGATACAATTTGTAAATTCAATAAAAATATTTGATATAAGTTGCGTTATATTTTTGAGCGTACGAAACTGTTTTAATAAATATTATTTAAACACAGTATTGTTCATTAATGAAATTCGTACTTGGATATAAAAAAAAAAAAAATTGATTTCCAATTTTTACACATACATATATGACAAGTTTAATTAAACAAAAAATATGTGAAATTTGTATTCCAGAAAAACGCTTACTAGCGACAAATAAAAATATAGCACATAAAATAAATAATCAACGTTTATTCGCAACGATTTAATTTTTTTAAACAAATTCTGGGATATCTATTTCATTTAATTTACATCGAATCGTACAAAAGAACAAAATATTTTTAATGAAATAACAATCTAGATTGATAATTGAGAAAAATATCTATATTCAATAAAAGTTGTATTTAAATATCCTGAGATGTATTGAAAATAAATTATTATAGAGTTATACGATTTTACATTCTGCAATATTTTAGCATCAATAATATCATTTTAAGAGACTTAATTCCTATTTTATTGCAAAATATGACTTTACATACTATTGTTCGATTATGATAATGTTAAATTTATCCGAGAAAATTCGTATGAAAATTAACATCAATCATTTGTATTTGAATGGTACATTTCTATTATTAAAATAATTGTTTAAACGTGTATATTTAAAAGTGTATCTTCATTTATTTTGCAATATATATATTTATTTATTTAAAAGTTGATTCGTTAATTATGCCATCTCTCATTCGGTAAATATTTTTAAAAAATTCAGTTTGTAATAATCGTGATGCAGTCAAAACCTTGATATGTCAAATATATGTGCACAGTGACAATTAGTGCACGACATCTTACGTATTGACACAATTTATAATTAACTAAAAATAAAACCTGCACAGTACTTTTTTTCTTATCCATAAAGTTACACAATGAAAGAGATTCGTTTATAAAAATAAGCTTCCCAGAAAAAAAAAGTAACAAGTCTCAGCAGGTCTGATCATGAATGGAAAATGAGTATGTCTGATCATGTCTGGTCAGTACTAATTTAGTCGAATTATATCTAAATTACGTATGATAATAGATCTGAACATGTATCTGATTAAGTCTGATCATACCTCAACATGTGACCTTACAATGAAATATAATTAGGTAAGTTCAGACTTAATTGGTTCTGCTCTGATATGATTGAATTTTATAGATCTAATTAGGTATGGTCAGATCTGTGATTTTCCAGATCTACTTATTTTTCATGCACGATCAGACCATATCAGATATGAACAGACTTGCTCAGACTTAGAACTTTTTTTCCCGGGTTAATAACCAATTCTCATTTACCGAAACTAATTATGTAATATTCATGAAACATCAATAATGCTTAACAAGTTTCGTATGAAATGAGACTTTCATCATTAAACGTAAATATTATACGATTTCTATAAATTACGAATAAATATCTCAAGTATTTAATACTCCATTGAATTGCTGAAATGAATTAATATTTTTTAATCTAAATTGTTTAATCAAAATCGAAATTCACTTTCAACATTTACAACAAAATAATTTGCGATAAGAAGGGAATAAATTATATGATAATCCTTGCTCATGAAAATTTAACGATTATGTATCTTACAAGTACATTTATAAGCGAACTGGTGCTACAAATTGTCTGATAAATTTTCGATAATGTTTGACAAAATTATCTACGCAAAATATTCCGACAGGAACTGCTAATTATGTTGGGTAAAAAATAATCGAACATAAAAATTCTTTCACTTTGTATCTATAATATAATGTATAATATTGCAAATTTTTCAACGCAAAGTTAATACATATTACTCATACATTAAATTTCTGTAAAACTAATTTTATCGTTCTTTTATTTCTTTTTACTTTAAATTAGCATATAAAGAAAGCTTATTAGCTTTCACTGGTGCTAGATAATTTTCAATCCTCAGTCGTGCATTAAAATCAAAATGGAACATTC
>JABFQA010002899.1:0-10519 GCA_022817065.1 Probaryconus sp. ZL-2020
TGTATTATAAAAAAATTCATATTAAATTTTATGAAACAATTTCTTTTTATTATTACTTTAATAAATCTAATAAATAATTCCTGAAAAATAATTAAAGAAAATAATTAAATTTTTATGAATAAAATAAATCTAAAGTATATGCTACATAGATTTGTTAACGAATATTTTAAATTATTTTTACATAAAAAGCAGTATTTAAAAATTATGTAACTATGTTAACTATTTAATGAAATCAGCTAAAATAAAGTTTAAACAACTCTTATGACTTTGCTTCAGTAACAATCTAATTTGGCCTCATTTCGTTAATTAAAAACATAATACGAATTTTAAAAAGTATCAAAAAAATTATTTTGCAGATATTGAAAATTTGTGAAAACTTACTTGCTTAAAATTTAAATTGTCAATAACAACGCTTATTTGTGGGTGAAAATTGAATCATAAAAGGCCGAATTAGCGTTGCTGATGTAAAAACACTGGCGTTAATTAATAGAAAACTGAAGCGATTGTTGAAGAAATAAGAATGTATGCGAATCGTCTCGAGTCGGTCGAGGCGAGAGCGGTATAACGGAAAAGGCTAAGTCTGATTGCCGACCACATAAACTTTCTTTATTAAAATATATATATATGTCAGTATCAAATCCACGTTGAAAATGATAAAAAAAAAAAAGCTTTGGAAAGGTAAGTATCGCATAACATGGGATCGCTGTAAAACGAAAGTAAAATAATTGGTGAATATGAGCATTCAAAAATTTTCTGAAACTAATATCGAATGACCATTATTGATCGCGAACTAAATATCGCACTGTTCCTTGTGCAACTTCGTATGATTTGAACCATCCCATGCAGATGATTCTCGGTCCATGCAGGACCATGCCACTAAGCTCCACCAAAATTTAATTTTTTAATCAAATTCTTTTAATCCATAATTCTCAAGGGTTTTCTTTTAATTAACAAATGGAGAAACTCCGATTTAACTTTTCACTTAATTAAGACATTCAATAATTATGAGTGACTACTTTTAATTTTGAGAATAAAAATAAATAAAAGTTTCGTAACGCCATCTTAAGAAGAATTGAACTGAAAAATATAATAATCTCCATGAGAAACGGAAAATATTGTATTCGAAGCAAAATGCAAAAGTAGTCTTCAACCCGCTAGCAAGCTATTTCCAAGAGCAGATGCAAGCAGAGAAGATGACTTACCCTTGCCTCGGCAGCGAGTATGAAGCCGTTCTTCAAGGCCTCGTCGAAGTCGATACTTTTTCCTTGGGTGTCTTTGCGAAGCCTTCCCTTAATAGCGTCTACATTTCCTTCGTTTATAGCTTCTAACAAGCTCAATATTTTACCATTAGCTGGGTCTTTAACTACAGTCGTAGAGGGATCTACTAGGCCTGATTCTATCGAATCTTTTAAATTTAATTCTCGCGCCGGGGCAGAAGTTACGTTAACAAAAGGGTCGCAGAAACTGCCCATTTTGTGATTATATAAACCAAACTGAAGAGACTCGATAAACGATAATCCGCGTTGTTGCGTGGTTAAAATACCAATTTCAAGAGCTTTCGGTAACGCGTACAATTTCGAACTGGCAGTGTCCAAAACATTACCTTTCTCAGCGTCGATCATTCCTTTTCTAAATGCCTCGGGAAGTTTTACAAGTTTTTTCTTTTCCGAGTCTTTGATTAAAACCGAATCAGGATCGATGAAGCCGAGCGATACCGCTTCTTTCAGACTAACAATTTCTTTGGATTTTGGTTCAAGTAGCTTACCAGTTTCCAAAGACAAATGACCATTTTCCACAGCTTTTTCGAAAGCGAGGGGCTCCGATAAGAAAACATTCGTTGTACCAAATTTAATATATTGAGATTGTACTTTTCCTGACTGACGAGGCTCAATAATTCCTCGAATTTTAGGATCGATTAAATTATCACCTAATGCCGCATTCACATTTATAAACCTACCAGTTCGTGGGCCTTTGATCACACACGATTCTGGATCGATTAATTTTAATTTTATCGCTTCTTCTAAACTACACTCTCTGACGCCTTTTTCCGTTGGAGATACTTTGCTTTCCTCCAAGGAGAAACTACGCGTTGGTTGTCTAGTTAAAGGTTTATCTACGTTCACTAATAATCCACGTTCCAGCGCGACATCAATACTGTAACCGCGTTTCGTTTTCGAATCCAAAACTCGACCTTTGGCAACGTCTATCGAACCGTCCTCGATTCCGTTAATCAATGGTTTTATATGGCCAGTTACTGAATCTTTCAATGCCGCAGTTTCTGGATCTATCAGACCAACTTCAATAGCTTCGCGAATATCATAAGATTCATTATTCGTAGGATCAATAAATTCACCGTTTTCACTGTTGTAAAGTGCACATTTCACAGCGTCTTCAACAGCCAATGGTTTTGAATGGGGAACGATTAATCCCTTAGTCTTGGCTGACTGTAAATCAATACGTTCTGCATTATTTAAAATGTATGATCCTTCCATATCATCAACGATATCTTCTGAAATAGCTTCTAAAACTGGAATGTATTTATTAGTCCTATAATTTTTGACAATGGATATGACTGGATTGATCAGTTCTTTAGCACATGCATCACGGAGAGTCAGTTGTTTGTTGTTAGATGGATTAGTAAATTGTCCTGTGGAGGGATCGTACAATTTCATTGATAACGTTTCGTACAATCCAAAACCAGTGCTTTCAATATCTACAATTAATCCCAGATCCAATGCTTTAGATAAAGATATCGTACAATTTGATCCAGGTTCTTTGAATGTACCAGCTCGTCTGTCTATTACGCCGAGTCTACATGTTTCTGCTAAAGACAATAGTCGTTCAGCACGTTTGTCCCAATAACAAGGCAACGTAGGACTGATGACACATCTCCTCATGGCCTCGTGCAAAGTTATCATTCTTCCTGCAATTGGATCAATAACTTTTCCAGACTGATCATTGTACAAACCTTGGTGGATGGTTCGTTGCAGAGAAACTGGGGCTTTATTGTCAATTATCAAGCCTAACTCATAAGCTTCGCTAATAGAAACTTGAACGTTATGCCTGGTGAAATCTGTAACCATACCTGTGATTCCATCCACGTATTTATCTTGAATGGCTTCTACTAAAGACAGTTTATTCCATCCTTCTGATTTTGTATCTTTAACAATAATAGAATCTGTGTCTATTAAATCCACTTGAATGGCTTCAATAAGAGTCAATTGTTTTCCACTTTGAGGATCCAAAAAAGTGTTAGTTTTATTATCCAAAATGCCTTTTGAAATTGCTTCACTTAAACTCATAGGCCTTCTGGTTTCCACTAGAAGACCATGTTCAAAAGCTTCTTGAAAATCTATGGGTTGTCCTTTGTTAATTACTATGGTACCACATTTCGGATCTACTATCTGATCTTTTATGGCTTTGTTGAAAGTCATAACATCACCAGAAGGATTTCTGACAACTGCAGAAGATGGATCAATGACACCTTTTTCAATTGCTTTATCTGTAGGTAATCGTTCGTGTGTTTCCAAGTTCAAGAAATGACCAGTACTTGTATCATAAAAACCTTTAAATACAGCTTCAGGTAAGGAAATTCTTCTCTTCGCAGGTACTATTAATCCTCGATCTAAAGCATCTGTTAAACTCAATCGATGTCCTGTAGAAGGATCTAAAGCGGTTCCATTTTTAGGATCAATTAATCCATGTTTTATTGCGTCGTGCAAAGTTATTATATCTCCAGTTTTAGGATCTTTTACTGATGTACTGTCTTGGCTAATTACTCCTTTTGAAATAGCTTCATCCAAACTCAATTTTCGTCCATCTATTTTGAAAGTTCCACTTTGTGCGTCGTAACATTGATGTGCTAATGCTTCTTGTAATGTCCATGGTTTCTGTGTACTTAAAATATATCCCTTTTCCAATGCTACATTCAATGGCATAGAATATGGATAAATTAAAGCACCAGCAGTGAGATCTATTAATCCCGCTGCTTCAGCATCTTGAAGAGTTAGAATGTCGTCTTTTCTTTCGTCCATTATTCTGACAATTCTGCCATCAACAAAATTACTTTCCAAAGATTCTTTAACACTCATTGCATCTCCTGTCATAGGGTTTAATATTTTTCCAGTAACGGGAGAGTAATATTCTTGGACAATCGCGTCAATAAGCGTGGGCATAAATGGCGTCGTCACTATTAATCCCTTATCTAATGCTTCGTCAAGCTTTAACAAAGTACCTGCTTTCGTATCTTGAATTCTACCAGTGCTTGTATTTATTAATTTCACTACTAAAGCATCATCTAATGAAACGTAAGAACCAGCTTTGGTGTCTTGACATTCTGTTATAAATGCATCTACAATTCCTCTTTTAACTGCTTCTTCAACGTCCACTAATTCCAAAGCAACTGTATCTTGTATTTTACCAGTTTCTTGACAGTACAATCCTTTAATAATAGCAGCTTCTAAAGATATTGGTTTTCGATGCCTTGGTACTACGTATCCCTTTGCTAAAGCAGTACCAATGTCAATTTCTTCTTTTGTTTCTGTATTAATTATAACTCCTTTATTTAAATCTACAATACCAGCTTCATCAGCATCAGACAAAGTAATAATTTCATCATTTGCAGGATTACGAATACTTACGGACTGTACATCAATAACGCCCGTTTTAATAGCTGCAGCAAGATTGGTTAAATTATCATCGCAAATTTGCATATCTATAGCTTTTTCTAAAGGTAGTCCGGATAATTTTTCTTTTGGCGATTGCACAATCCAACCAAGTTGAATAGCGTCGAAAAAGGGTATTTTCTTTCCAGTTTTTGGATCTACCATATTTCCAATATTTCTGTCCAGAAGTGGACGTTCTATGGCTCTTTGCAAAGTGACATAATTTTCTGTTTTTCCGCTGATATCTTTAACTTTTACTTCTTCAGGATCGAATATTTCAAGGTAAAGAACGAATTCGTTGAATGAAATGATGTCTCCATCGTATGGATTTACAAATTTCTCTAATTCCAAATCATAGCATCCTAAATTAGCAAGATATTCTGGAGTTACTTCACGACTTATTATAATTCGAATAGGTTCTTCGTTAGTTATGTTTTCTGGAATGATTTCTTCGTTTTCTGAAAGTTCCTCTTCTTTGCGTTGTTGTTCTGAACTGATTTCGGTTTTTATGAGTTTCTCTTTGTCAAGAATCACTTTAGAAGTTTGAGGATCAATCTGTTTTATTTGAATTGGTTGTTCAATTGTCATAACAGTGCTTGGTTTTACAATTTCTGATGTAACCACTTTTGTTTCTTGAGTCTTCATATCTTTCATATTATTTGGACTAGATTCTTTAATAAATGGCTTTTGTTTTTTATCACTAGACTTGTGACTTTTTACTGCATCGTAAACAGCTTTTCCAGCTAAAACAGGAGCTGCAACTACAGCCAAGAGTCCTAATTTAGCAGCTTGAGCAACATTTATTGATCCTCCTTTCTTGTTCTTTAGTTTTCCACTGACTGGATCTAATAAACCTTTTTCGACAGCTTCTTTAGTAGTAACAGCTTGAGAAGTTTTAACATCGTATACAAGAGAATTTGCCTCCACTAATCCAATTTCCATTGCTTCTGTAAGATTATATTTTTTATCAGTTTTAGGATCGCAAAACTTTCCAGTTTGATCATCATAAATTTGCTCTACTGCTTCCAGTAAAGTCAAACCTGAATTCGGTTTCATAGATTCGTTTCTATCTGATTTTGATGTATCCAAAATTCCTTCTTCAATAGCTCTTACAATCGGCATTACTGCACCAGTTTCAGGATTAGTAAACGTTCCACTTTCTAAGTCGATTAACTTTCTTTCAATAGCATTGTCAAAGGTTATATTTTCATCGCGCGAGGAAAAGTGTTCCTGCGTTTTCGCTTCATCTTTCACAATACCTTTTTCTTTGGCATCATTAAATGTTAACTTTTCACCCGTATGTACATTTTGTATTTCATTTGCATTCTTCATAACATAACCAGGAGATAACTCTACTGTTTTCTTAGTAACTACACTACACAAACTATCGTCTGGCTTTATAAGAAGAAGTCCAGATTCGATAGCTTCGCATATAGGAATCGATGTACCTGTTGTGGGGTGGAGAAAAACGCCCTTTTCTTGATCTATCAATGAAGATTCAAGAGCTTTTGTAACTTCTATTCCATCAGGTGCTGCTGGATAAGGTAATGCCATGATAAAATCATTTTTAATGGCCTCTTCCAAAGAGAATTGTTGTCCGGTAATAGGATGCTTTACAGTCTGCTTTTTGAGATCTATAACACCACGTTGTAAAGCTACCGCAAACGTCATGCCTGCCGGTGGTATTTGAGGTTTGGCATCTTCTTCTCTTTGTTGGAAAACATCGGCTTCTACAGCTTTAGCGAGATTAACGCTTCCATGCTCTAAATTTACTACAGATTTATGACCGTCGATTATTTTATTAGCTATTGCATTTTCGAGAGTTAAATGACCACCGGTCGAATCTAAAATTTTGGATAACGGATCTACGATTTCACAAGCTATAGCCTCGTTCAAAGTTAAATGCGATCCAGTTTCTGGGTGAATGATTGATCCTTCATGAGGATCAATTAAACCTTGCTTGTACAGACTTGGAATCGAGAGACTCTTCACCAAAGGAACTATCACATTAGCGTTTTCAGGGTCAAGTAATCCGCGATCCAAAGCCTCAATTATCGTTAAAGATTCACCACGAGTAGGATCCAAGATACTGCCCTCGTTCGCGTTTAATTTGTTCGTTTCTATAGCCTCCGAAAGCGTAAGTTGTTCCCCTTCCCTTCCAGATAAATTAATTTGCAAGACATCTGCGGTATCTTTGTCTAATAAACCTTGTTCCACTGCATCTTGTGCGTTAACGACTTTTTTTCTCATTTTCTGAAGCACAATTGACTTTATTTCTTGTTCTGTTGAAATTACAGATTGTGTCGTTTCAGAAATCATCTTGTCTTCTTTTAATGTCGTTAAATCTTCAGGAGACAATTTTTCTAATTCCACACTATCGTCCTTTACCAAAACCTTATCTTCAGGTAGTTCTTCGATTTTGGATCCTTCCACAATTATACTGCTAGACATTTCGAACTTCGTACCTTTGTCAGGAGAAACAAGACCTCGTTCAATCGCAACTTCTCGAGGTACTCTTTCCCCTGTTCTTGGATCTTCGATCATAGCCTTTTTCACAGCTTCGACAGCAGCTGCAGCTGCCACTAATGGTGCTCCAATAACTGTCACCATTCCTAATTTCGCTGCATCAATGAATGACATTTTTCTTCCTCTGTCATCCTGGCATGTTCCCGTTTGAGGATTAATAATACCTTTTTCAATTGCGTCTTTCAAAGTAATATCTCGTCCTGTGCTGGGTTCCTTCACCACAACTATTTCCTCCTGCAACGCACCCTCATTTATTGCTGTCAGCAAATTAGCAGATTTACCACTTTCTGTAAAAATGACTAACGAAGTTGCAGGGTCATATATAATTCCACGACTAACTTGCACAGGATCCGAAGCAGAAGTCTCTTCGAAACTTGCGTCTTTCTTCAAAGCAGAATCCAAAGAATCCTCAAACTCATTTTGCTTGGCTGCTCTTTGATTAATATCTAATTCATCGTCCAAAAGAATGAATCCTTTATCGATAGCATCTTGCATTGTAATTCTTTCAACAGATGCATAATGTCCTGTAGAATCTAAAATATTTTTCTCCAAACTTCTTAGTAAAGAAACTCTCCGTCCATTGTGTGGATCAATTACAATAGCAGAGTTTGGATTTATGATCTTTAACTTAACACACTCTTCGAAGGAAACTAATCTATCTGTACCAGGAATAATAAACAATCCTGTGGATGTATCAAAAAGATTCTGTTCAATTGCTTCACGAAGCAACCAACCATCATTCGGTACCTCGAAGTTATATTCATTGTCTGTTAACTTATTACAACTTTCAACTTTAGTTTGATGAACATTCTCACTATCTACAACAATTGGCACTAGAACGGTATTTTCAGATTTGTAATCATCCTTAGAAGGAGACGAACTACCGGATTTCAAAGAAGGAACGCTAGATATCGTTGTCCTGGTGGGCGATACCGATTGACTTTTAGCTGAAGATCGTTCAGTCATTGAGGACCACTCTGAAGATACCGTTCCGCTGGATGTTGTGACAGTTATATTTTGCTCTTTCTCTGGAGAAATGTAAGTGCGAGTTACAATATTTGTAGTGGTTCCAATAGCTTTTGGTGGTGACGTCGACCTTTGTTTTGAATCCCTTGCTTTATGCAATGCAGTTCTTTTTGGATCACCGATCGTCTCCGTTTCTATTGTCTTTTCTATTTTGATAGTTTCATCGACGTTTGTGTCTTTAATTTCCCTAATTTCTTTATTAACTAATTCTTTACTCTTCCTATCTTCGTAAGATACAGTAGTATATTCTCTAGTGACCTCCTCTCCAGTTTTTGTAACACTAACATATTTCTTTATTGTCTTCATAACAGTTTGTGTAGTGACTGTGATATTCAATAAACTTGCGAGTAACGCTGCACCATCTGGCGTAATAAGACGACGCTTAATGGCTTCTTCTAAAGGCACTGTTTTTTGAGTTCTCGGGTCCAATAACTGACCTGACTTAGAGTCAAGCAAATTCAGGAACACCGCTTCTAGAACGCTTATTTCGCGACCATTATCTATTATTCCTATCCCCCTTCCCAACATATCAACAACTTCTGCTCTTGCATATCCTTGTGCTGCAGCATCTTGCAATGCTAGTGTTTTCCCACTATTCAAATCAACCACAAAAGAACCTCCTGATTTAGGACTAATCAATCCTTTGAGTAGAACTGCATTTAAACTTATAAACTCACCTGAAACAGGATCTTTAAAACCCTCGATATCAAAAATGGACTTTTGCACGACTGACACGATAAAACCATTGTCTACGGCTTCAGCAATATTCAAATTTTCCCCAGTTAATGTATCAATATACCTGCCTTCTGGCCGAATTACTCCCCTAGCTAATGCGTCAGAGAGAGTAATAAATTCGTCCGCTTTCCTATCCAAAATCGAATTAATTCTATCAGAGTCTAAAACACCTCTCGTTATCGCTTCTAAAATTCCTAATCTTGTTCTATGAGCCGGACTGGAAATTTTACCAGACTCATCGATTATCTCTTGTTCCCTACAGTCTTTTAAAGTCAATGGCTTAACAATCAATTGTCTTCTTCTGGCTTCTTTAAACGAAAGCCTTTCCATCGTCCCATCGTGAACGTATTTTCCAGATTTGGGAACAAGAATGCCTTGATTTATAGCTTCGGTGACGGTTACTTTTGAGTCTGCTTTCGCGTCGACTATTTCCCTAATATCTGGATCGACTATATTTCTAACAAGCGCTTCATCCAGAGGGAAACTGTTCCCACTAAACCTATCTATAATTCGACCAGATCTGTCGTCGACGAGCCCCTGCGAAATCGCGTCTGCAAGCGCAGCTGCGCCTTTTTTCAATTGGACTTTAGTGTCAATTTTAAGCAAATATCCCCGCGTGTACGCTTCATCGATCGGCATTCGCTGTCCCCCAGGTGTAACGAAGTAACCCGTTTCCGGATCCAGCAAGCCTTGTTTCATCGCATCTGCAACGCTAATGCCTGGTTCACCGCTATAATTAATTACCTTGACTCGATCGTCGCTAGATTCAGTAACGTAGAGTTCTCTTTGAATTGCCTCCAGCCAGCAAAGCGAACGGCCTTCCGAAACGACACCGCACGGCCCTAATAAACGACCCGCGAGATCCACGTCTATAATCGAAGCCCGAGCGGCTTCTTGGATCGTGAGACTTGCGGTCTTTCCGTCCACTGTACTCAGAATTCTACCGCTACGAACATCGAGTATTCTTTGACTTATGGCCTCGCCAACCGTAAGAGTCTGTCTCGTTACAGGATGGATTATTCCACGAGTCACCATTATGTTTGATGATTCGGAGGACTTGTGAGCCTGCTGTTTCAGACGCTTCACCTCGCAGAGTTCCCTGCTGCTGCTGCTGGAACTCTGCGCTGCGTCTGTCACCGAACGGCTTTCGCCATTGGCTGAGATGCTTTGACTCACTTCATAAGAATGTTTCACTGGCGAAGGTGGTGCAGATAATCGTTGCACCTCGCTCGAGACTCTCGCTGACGCTTCATGGCGTTCGTATCTGTAACAAAATTGATTTGAATTAAATTAAATTTAATTAAATTTAATTAATATTCATAATTTAATACATAGACTTTAATGAAAAAAGAAAGTTCTCCATTGGAACAAAAAAAATTTTAAATAATTGCAATAAATTGTTTTGGACTATACTGTCTATATCCCTATATATATATATAATATATATGTATATAATGTAAGTTTGCTTAATTTCCATTACTACAACATGTTATACGTGATACGTTAGTCATAAATCGATCGATTTTATAATCAATAAATTATCTAATCCAGCTAAGATTTATTTATAG
>JABFQA010002900.1:0-10517 GCA_022817065.1 Probaryconus sp. ZL-2020
TTGTTTACTTAAATCTAATCTTTAGAATAGTTAATTTTTCGAAATAGTTTACATAATAATAAGCAAATATAAGATAAAACAAAACTAGATCTTTCTCTATTGCTTTTATTATTTGCTTTAAAAACTATTCTAAATCTTTTTATTAGTTTTGCATACACAAATGTAACATTTTTTTTTGTTTTTCCGAGACATTTTCGTCATAAAAATTAGATTTAAACTAGTTTTTAAAATCATGCAATAAGCTTAATTTTTTTCATATTATATAGAGTTCCAGAGAATATAAATAATTTTTTACAACGTTTTACACATAATTTTTTTTAATCGACAAAACAGGTTGAAAAGCAAGAAAAAAAAAGGATAACTTTAATTTAGAATCGAATTTCTGTCAACAGGATCTCTGGGAAAATGAAAATAATTTACAATATTCTAATAATTGAAATTTCATGCAGAATTGAAGTTCCTTAAATCATTAAGAAGTATAGTTCGGGTTTATCTTCGCTGGACTTACGTCAAACCGTTTCAAGCATAACTGGTGTTGATATATTATACATTTTGAGATTTATTGATGTGTACTGATTGCGTCGGATTTAAAGAGAGACATAAAGTGCTTTGACTCAAAGTTGACATAGTTCGGTCTCTCTTTATTCAGAACGTGATGAATACAAGTCAATGTCCACTTTCTTCTTGACCCGGAAAATCTTTATCTTAACATAAAGAACTCTAAATGATGGCTTAAACGACCAGAAAGATTTCAAGGTTGCAACCCTTGAAAATATTAGTTTGTTTGACAGCTCTGACAGTAGCTTGGCTACGTAATTCCAGTGCGAAAAGTTATTGACGTTTAACTGGAGCAGGTACTAGAGTTATCCTTTTATTTTCCTTGTACGGCATATTTTGGACGGACGCCTCACAGCAGGAAAAGGCATCTTTCAAAAAGGGTTTTCCAATCCCCGGAGTTTTTATTATTTTATGCAACTGAAGCACGCTCCAGTATTGTGCTCCAAATTTCGTCTTTACGACGTAATTGTAGATTAGGGTTAAAAACTGTTACCCTTTTGTAAAATATGGACTTTGACGTGTCATTGTTTATGGGAAGAAATACCATGAGCACGAGACCTGTGTTTAGGATACGCAATTTGTATAGCATTCTGCTCTAGTTGTAAATAAGGGTTGCGCTTTTTCCTTTCGTTCTTTCTTCGAAGCATACTATTTTCATTTCCATGCACTTTCTAATGTTTTCAACTTTCGGGTTATATTGTTTCCAATTGCGTCTTGTCTCATTAACGTGCATGGAGAACTTAGATATTCGTGTTTCGTGAAAAGTCTGACTTTTGCTTTGAGCGTTTTCTTGAAAACAAATTTTGAAAAATACTTCCATAAACCTACAATTAGATAAAGAATTTTAAATTTCATTGAAAGTAAAGTACTAAAAAGAGGACGCTTATATGAATAAGATACCTATAAATTAATTGTAAATTAATTAAGAAACCACATTGTTATTAGTATATATTTAATTATAATAACATTTTATGCAAGTGTTTACTTCAAAGATTAAAAACGATAATTACGATGATGTCAAAGTAAAAAAAAATCAGATTTAATAATAATTAATATAAATAATATTAATTGAACTTAAATATTTATTTAATCTTTACATAGTCTCATTAAACAATTTAATTTACTTTGTAATGTTTCACATCAATAATGTCTTATTAATTTACAGTTTCGAAAATATTGACACAGACGCATGTCTGAAAAAAGTTTCGGTAACATTACGTTTAAAGAGACTATGCTTGTCCTTCACTGTTTATTTGTCAAACGGTCCTGCAATAAAACAATAATGGTCTCTGTCTGATACGAATACCTACCGACAAAAGTAATTCAAAGCAAAATACGGACACAAATATGCGATAACTAGCAAAAAATAAAGACCCCGAAAAAATGCTCCAACAGGTATAATGTGCCATGACCTCGAACGTCAAAAATGACGCCACGGTAAAAATCATATTTCTGTATCGTACTTTTATGATTTTTTTTTTTTTTCTTAGGGCCACGTTTCCGTGCTCGTAAAACGTTTTCTGGAGCTCAGTCTGATTTTTGTCAATGACTGACCTTTAGAAAAAATATTAGACGTTATTTTTTTTTTTTTCAACTTTCACCGGCTTCTTTACTGCGCTTTTCGGACCATTTTCCGGCGCTTTTGGTATAATTCTTCTCTTATTACGGTCACTCAAATAAAAAGACTTAGGTCCGAACGATTTTCGTGCAAAACTCGCGCCCGTAACGTTTATTGTGGCAAGTCCATAAAATTCATTTTTGTGAAAAGTGGGCACTTAGGATAAATGAAGTTAAAAAATTTCTAGCTGTTACAATAAGGCGGACGGGCAAGGTCTGTCAACAAAAAATAAAACTAAATTGTTTCCAAGAACGAGAGGTTCTGGCGCTGAGTTTTTTGACGCAGCTAATGAGTACGTTTAGCAAGTGAAAAACCTCGATTTTGGGGTACTCCATTTTTTACTATTATTATACCAATTTTTTGCTTCCTGGGCCCTGGGCGTATTTCACAGCAGCATCTTCTCGCCTTCGCTCGCGTGCCATACGTCTGGAAGAAGAAGTCGCTCCAATTTATCGAGGGCGTGTGCCGCGGTCGATTTTGGTTTTTCTTTCTTTCATTTTAGATTGTCACTTTAAGATCTTTCAATATTTAAGTACCGAAGAAACATTTCAATATCATATGTATTAAAATATTACATTAACAAACTAATCTAATGAATAATCTAATAAATATACCAAAAAAAAAAAAAAAAAAAAATCGTCAGTGAACTTGATATAATATAAAATGTTAAAGAGAAATAAATGCCAGGAATTTCTCCAAATTCGGAAGAATTTCTTGCAATGTATTTGAGCTAAATAGGGTAAGAGAATGATGAAAGATGCAAGGTAATATCAAACTGTAATCAGCTTTAGTGGTCTGTTAACTGGTGGTAGTTTGTGTGGAACGAAATTGCTAGAGACAGTTGCCACGCTGAAGTACAATTAACAGATCGTCGATTTGCAGTGCTTTCGATCTAGCGGGCAATTTTAATCCTCAGCAAATGACCCGTTCTCGGGTTGTATCATCATTGACCCACAGCGCGATTTGTCGGCGTAATCATACAGCCATTGGTGCTGAGAAACGTGCCAGGTTTCGATCTGACCTCTGTTCGCCACATATCTTTCCACGGCTGTATCTCAAGTGCCTTTTCCAATTAAATTTTGACTTCAAAGTTAAGATCTTTTTGATGTTAGTTTGACTGTATTTTTAACTTTTCAATTTCAAAAGTTAAATTACTCCTCATTTTTAAATATAGAATGTACTTGATGAAAATAATTTTAAAACACAGATAATAACATTTAATATTTTGACAAAAATTTCTAATTTCATTAAAGTCATTTTCCAAAATGATTCTCCTTTTGATTTGAAAGGATTATATCTGCGTGAAGAATTTTCAGTGGAATATAAGGAAACGTGTGTAATTATTGCAAAAATTTCATACTTTCATTCACTGTAAAAGGAATAGCAATATATCATAAATAATTGAAGAGAAAAAGTTTTGGTTTTGTTATTTTAAAAGGCGATGTACACCAGCTGTGCATTGGGCAGTAAATGTCTACGTATTGTACGACACGCTTTAATGCTTGTATGCCGATATAAGAGAGTCTTATGACTTCAATGATTATAACTCCGTCGTTATCTCGTCTACTCTTTGCTAAATTGGTAGTCATTTAACTTTTCTTGCATATAAAATAAAAAAAAAAGTATAAAAAAAGAGAAAAAATTCGAACATTTATGTAAGGACAGACAAATCACATATCAGTACAGTTATTTTTGTAACACTTAGAATCTCTTCAAATCAATATTCTACACACATTTGAATTAATGGTAAATTAAAGATGTCATTAAAAGATTTCTTATAAATTTCAAAAGATTTCTTATAAAGAGATTTTATAAGAAAAAAATTTGATGTCACTTGAAGATTACTCATTTTCCTCGAATGAATTTCTTTTCGCGTGAAAACAATATGTTGATTAACTCCGAAAAAAAGGTTTTTTCGAAATAATAATACTGATAATTTCGAAATTAAAAAATCTTTGTATCTGAAGTAAAATTTACGATCGTATGATTCTTTATGATTTTCTCAGCGGGGTTTACAGGTTTAAATTTTGAGCAGTCAACTTTGCCGCAACGAAAAAAATCAAATGTTACAGTTACAAAATTTTACTGACTTGTATACGCTGTGTCGGAAAACGTGTTTTGCAGAAAGACCATAAAAGGCGGTGACTTAAAAGAAATTTTCTATGAAAGGAGTGGCCTCGAAGAGCTACTTTTCTGTCGAATCTTTGTCGGCACAAGGACCAAAACTACTAAATGGCCTCGTTAAACGTATGTTACATGTAACGTGTCTGGCTTCGATATTTCCTATATATCAACATGACGCACGAAACCGTATCTTATAAAAAAAAATTATCGTATTTAATCAGTAGTAACTATAAGAACAATATTTACTTTTAAGTAGTCAAGTTCTACAAATATCAATTTCTTGTATCAATACGATGACAGTTTGAAACTAAAAGATACTTTGATCAATTGCTTATTTAATTTTTAATAAATTTTCTATAAAAAAACTTCATAATCAAATATGAAAAAACTGGAAACAACCAAACAAATATATTTCCTATATAAATAAGTATTACTAAGATTCCTCGTGAATGTGAAAATTGTATTGTACGAGGCGTGGTGAAGTCTTTATTCAATCGTGGATTCATGAGTCATTGAACGAACAGTGACTTTCTGATATTTCCACGTCCACGACTTGAATGAAAATATCCCAGAAAAATAGTAACAATAATTTAAAGTCGACTTGGGTGGAGCGGCTGTTTGCTGTTCGTTATTCTTGGCAAAAAATACGTTTGGTTAATCGAAACGAAGTTTTTCACGGAACACCGCACAATGCTCTAGATTGTGTGCATCCGATGACGGGGGCGTTACGAAAATGGCAACGCGGGGTGTTTTATTATGGGGGCTGTGAAAGGCAAAGTGAGAGCGCACTGGTGTCAACTTAACGAAGACTTCAAAGGAAACACTTGGCTCCGAGTGCTCGGAATTGGCACCATTCCTAAGCATGAAATTTTAAAAACACTTCGGTGATTTTTCTCACCAACATCTGGTAAACATTCATAAAATGATATTTCATAGCACGATTTCACGATTTTTATGTAACATTTTAGCAGGGCGGTTGGGAGGATAAATACAATTTCCATGCGTTAAAAAGCAAATTGAAATTAGTACTTGTCAGTTGGTTTCGGACAAAACGCATTTTGGAAATAGAATTACGTTGTGAAAATAATAGATTTTTCTTTTACATATATGTATTCTTTATAATATTTATCTGTATGTCCGCCTTCGTCTTTTTATGACTATACGATTGGATTATTACAATAACTGAAGAAAATGCAAACTTAAATACTTTATCAAAAGAAAAGTTATGATGAGTTTTCTATTCAGCTTCGGTGGTATTGAAAATAAAGATAAACATATTTTTTGGCAAGAATACAAGGCTCGGAGCAAGTTCCTGCCGTTCATAACTCCGGACAAAACTTTTGTACCGCAGGAATACTTATAGTTTAGTTTAATTTTTTTGTTTAAACTCTGGTCAAAGTTCCTCAAAGCCGGAAAATGCTTGAGCAACGGCTCTCTTCGTCACTTGGAAGCAAAGTTCTTTTGCGATACGACAGTCGCGCGACTAAAGGTCGGGTATAGAACTCTGTCTCCGCATCGAATCAACGATTTCACGGAGACCGATGCGGCTTTTGCGGGACTTCTCCGCCCACGAAACTCCGCGACGTTCATACATTTTACAATGTCCCTTCGTTGTGTTGCAGAGACAGCTGCCGCACGCTGTCCACAAGACATTGAGGATAAGAATTTTTCACACATTTTTTTTTCTCCCGCACAAATTACACCACGGACATTACATTTTTTTTAATTTATATACAATTTATTCCAGAGAAAGCTGGGATTAATTTCTCTGTCAAAACGGAAATTACGAACATGTGTATTGGACAGGAAATAAAAATTTTTTTGAACATTTTATCTTTTTCTTAAATCACGTAACATACAAAAATATTTTGCCTATATGAAATTTCCTTAATAATTTCATGAAAAGTATTCAGAAAACTTTGAAAGGTCTCAATTTATTATTTAAAGCACGTAAAATTTTTGAAACATTTCAATGATTCAATTTCAATATTAAATCGAAAGAGATTTTTATCTCCTGTCAAATACATCTCACGTTATCTTACTTTCTTTGAATGAATAAATGATTTATAACAGCGTGCAATTTTTTACAATAAAAAAACTGCACACATTAGTTTAAACTTTATTTATTAGCTTCGAGGAATTGTCCATATGTTGTTAGCTTCAATTATACGGATACGTGTGTATGAAGTAAGCTAATTACCTGTCGCTAATAATATTCCATCAAACAACTGTGTAACTGATTAACTGGATATCAGAAAAACTTCTCTGAATGCAAATAATACTTTTTACACATATCCATAATTTTATGCATGAGACAGAAGTTAATTAAAATTTTCTGTACATGTGTACAATTATGATATTGATTTATTTCAAGTATATTGTCGCTAAAAAATCAATTTCAACTTTTTTTAATACACGTTTTCAACTTGCTATTCTTTATTGTTTGTCAACTAAATATTTCATTTTTAAATTGAAATACATTTGTATAACTAAATGACTTATGTGTATGAAGTTCTCATCGAAGAATTTATCGAAAAATTTTTGCGAATTAATTCGATTTACACCGATTTACATAATTTTCTTCGGTCGAGAAATACAAACGTTTTTTTTTTTTTTTAAAGACACTTTACACGAACTATTTATAAATATTTGTAAAATGCACATTAAAGACTTTGTACATTAACATGCCATGACTTAACGAACATTAATTATCAATACCTGCAGCTGTTGAGATCAATAGAGGACTTGACGCGACGCTTTTTGGACAGTTTCCACAATTTCGGTAGACGCAGTATTATATCAAGACTGAAGTAATTAAACACGGTTATTGTTGCGGACAAAAATTGACATCCGGGACCGACACGGATTTCAGAAGCATATTCAGTCGATTTCCATGCACCTTGGACTTTTTGATCCTTGTGTGGTAAACACGACATAAAACCGAAGTTTTCACTTACCATTCGATGTGATTCTAATGCATTTTTTCCGCTGCTTATCCAGCATGATTTACCTCTGATCTATTGAAATATTGAAATCGGTTACGGATTGTACTGACCGTCTCGTTTTTCAATATATACGAAGAAAGCAGTTGCGAGCTGTAACAGAACAAAAACTGAATATAAGAAGTCTTCTTTATGAAATGATAAAAGTAAAAGATTATGTTGAAATTGCAAATAAATTTAATCTTAAATATATAATCTTATTACATTACAAATATAAAAATGAGCACGTAAAAAATGTTAGGTATTTCTTGACAAAGAATACACTTATTAAGAGACATAAATTATGCGCAAAAAATTAGAAGCATCTGAATTTGTTTAGTCCCAATAATAATAGGTGTGGAACGTTGTTGAAAATAAATATAATAGATTTTTGAGATTGTATATCACCAATTGCGTTGAATGTAAGTTTATTGCGGTCTACAGTTAAGAAGAGTAGTGTAAAAAATCATATTTTAACGAGCGTACCTCCCGCGTCTAGTGGGAAACTCAGATTTTTACGTAATCCGGTGACGTTATATATTTTATGACAATAGCTAAAACGAAAACACTTGTAGAAAGTGGGCATTTTCTGAGACGTAAAAAAATCATGTTTGCGGACCTCCTAACGTTTTTTGGCCATATTTCTGACCATAAATACACTACACCGTGGCCAAATATGAAAAGTTCTGCCGGAGGTGGTCTATTAGCTGCTGAAGAACAGTAGTCATGAAAATCGAAATCGTGTCCTTCGACACGCCACATTAGCTCGTTCTTCGGAAGCATCAAGTTGTCACGATAAATCAAAAGGAAATCAAAAAAACGTTCCTTCAGTGGACCTCCTGGGTGTCTTCACATTTTTCATATTTTGTATGACGTATTTATTAAACTTTAATCAAAGGATATTAATATAATAACAATTTTGGGAATATAATTGTTTAAAGTTTTACAAGCTGATTCACTTTTAATTGTAGAGAGTATTTTTTAAATTAATGGACTAAAGAATAAATAATTCGTATAAGTAAATCCAATTGTGTTTCAATACGGAAGTAATGAGAATTAGTAAGAATTACACGTGGTGACTTAAATTGGAAAGTGAACTTCTTCGTCACCACCCTGCTGCGTTCTCTAAGAAAAGTCAACGGTATACATCGGTAATCCGGGTAGAGTAAATCCTACGACTACTGCTACCGCAAATATCATAAATCACATGTCTATATTCCCAATGTTTTCTGAATGTTGTTCGTAAGCGTGTCTCAGAGTAATCCTACTAAATCGTGAAACAGGAAGAAAGAGTTTGAAAGCATATGACCACTCACGTTACGCAGCAATGTTTTGTTCTTTCAAAAGTTCTGCAAATCCGGTGCACGAATTCTTATTTTTTTTAACCATTCCTATTTTTTTGAAATAACTGAAATATCAATTTTTAATTAAAACTTGCGCAACGAATATCCTCGATTGAATTTACAATTCCATAATAAAATAATTCTGTTCGATCAAAAAGTGCGCTGTGACGTTATGAAGCTGGCGTACAAATTTGATATTCCCAATAAAATATTGAATAATTTCAATACCTATGGGACATAAAAAACAGCTTTGCATTTGAACGAGTTGGTCGAATGACACATTTACTGCACTCGAACGGAATCATCTCAGTCAGATTAATAGAAAACTTCTCGATCTTCTCAATAAATGTTGAAAAATTTTTCTTCTCTTATTTTCATTTGAAATGTCAGACATCTGAATTTCAAACGAACCGAATTCTGTCGAGAATCATTTGTTAGACAATATTCAGAAAGGATTAGGAAATTTAGACTATTAACAGAAGTAATTGTTAGAAGCTGGGAGTATCGTAAAATTTGCAATCGTCAAATTTTGGTACCGTTGAATAAACATCTTCATCGTAACGACCGCAATATTACGACGTATTTTAAACTGCCGCCGTAAAACGAAGTAGCATTTGAATGATACTACGAAAGGGATGTAAGTCATTTAAGCGTGATCTTTGGATGACCTGAAAACCCGCTTAAATCAAAATTAAAACGACAGTGTTCCGAAATTGCAGTACAGTTTTCAACTGTGCAATTTTTTGTCTCGACGTGGGAGCGAAGAGAGAAATCGACGAAAAAAGTATTCTTATCCGACGTCGTCTTTCATTGCGCATGCATACGCTCGTGAGTACTCGCACACGCTCGTCTCAATTATACGCTGGATTACTGCTAATTGACACGCTAATTATCGATTCGACGAGCTTTTTTTATATCGCGCGGCGGTTACTGGAGGTGCAATCAATTTCCAGACGGCTTTGGAATTGGCTTTTTGTCGCTCATTGTTTCTTTTGCCCTCGCTAAGGCTTACGTCTTCATAAAGTGAGGCCGGCAAATTTCCATCGGAACGGGTGTCTTGCGGACGCACGCGAATACGTATGCGGCCCACGCGAGCACGAGTAACGCGGTTGCTACGACGGCTAATCTACTTAATGGGTTTCGTGCACGACCGTATTAGCGCATCGCATGCGAGCGCACGAAGAGATTGTCCGAGACAGGGCCTGCTCTGCATTTTAACGTCATTAAATGGCCTTCGTACTGGCACGCATGATTAACCGCCTCGGTATTCGGTTTATTGACATCGCTCTCGAAAAGCTCAACCGCGATCATCCGGAATTGATTCGCACTAACGGCCGACATCCAATCCAATTTATCTCTGATCTGTCACGGGGTTCGATCTTTTTGGATGTTTGCCACAAGTTTTGCCTTTGCTGAATACTTTGAAAATAAAACGGATGTCGGTGTTTAATAAATCTGAAATCGTTCTTGTGATTTTTGCGAAGTAACAGCCGCATTTTTGTACAGTTCACGTAATGTCGTAATAAGTGAAGCATCTTACGTTATAGAGTATTCATTTTCGTAGAAGATCTGTTACAAGTTTCAGAGAACGTGCATCTTTCATCGCGTTTAGTATAAATGAAAGGAAGTAATTTATGATTATAATTTTAGCTGTTAATTACTGATCATCCTGTTTATATAATAAATTAATACCTTTAATTAGTGTAGTATTTCATTAAAATCTATTCAATCATTACATGACTTTAACAAAGGGCAAGCTTAAATGTTTCTACTTCGTCTATAATTACTACTTCTTCATGGAGAATTATTACGGTACTGCAGTGAATACTTAAATGAAGAAACATTTGAATTTCGTAAGAATGGCTTGAGTAAAGTAATCTTAATAATTGATGT
>JABFQA010002901.1:0-10515 GCA_022817065.1 Probaryconus sp. ZL-2020
GTTTTTATTTTTTTTTTTTTTTTTTTTTTTATTAACTTACTCATAAAACACTTGAAGCTACTTAAATGTTAATCTAAAAAGAAAAAAAAATATGAAAATGAAAAAGAAAAAAGACGTGAATCTGAACTTACACTTAAAAAAGTCTGACGTCTCATAAGTATCCGAGATATTTATAGTAGTCAGATATTAAAAAATAATTGATAAAAATCTATAATCTATATCACAAAATAAAAGACAGTAGACAGAAAGTAGACAAGGACCAAAATGTTTTATTTCCCACTGACGTGTAAAAAGTTGTTTCGTAAATTAATCTACAATCGTGCCATATTAAATAATGCAAATTTAATAGCATTTAAAATTAACGACACTATTAACGTCACAAAGTAGCACTTAAATAATTTATTTCGTCATTCGAATCATAGATTATTTAAAAAAATATCTTGAATAGTAATGTTATTTTTGAGTGTGCTGGTAATGTGTGCTTTTATCGTCTGGGCATAACCGTTTGTCGCGCTTTTGAACGGAGACACTGCATCATCGCGAAATTGGGAATGCGAATGCCATAATATAACGTCGCCTCGTTCATCGCCTCTAATTTTTCAACGAATCGAGCTTTATCACCCGACGATGTTTCAATCGATAAACAAACTCGCTGCGAATGTAATATGGCTCGTTTCGAGGTTTTTATTACCACGCATCAGAGATTTAAACTAACGAGATTCGACTTACCTCTTAATGCGAATTGCAATTTTCAACAAGAATCACTGGAAAGTGCTATTGCATTTTTAAACAGTTACATTTCATAAAGTATTTCTTTTTATTTTTTAATTATCTTTAGTATTTTTTTTTTTTTAAATTGTCATCATGAATAAATAAAAGTGTTTTTTTTTAACTGCAATTATTTTTTTGCAAATTAAGTGAACGTGACAGTAATTACTAATTACTTGTCAGTAACAGAAAGTTTATAAAACTTTTTGTGAATGTTTAATATTTGTTAAGTGACAAAAATGTTTCTTCTACGTAATAATTAGGTATTGTTTTAATAAAACTAAATTTTTTGATATTGATATTTATTGAAAGGCGTACATTATTTATTGTCTCTCGTCTCTGAACGTAGCATCGCTGTAATGAGCCAATTAGAAATCTCTCAAATGGCGAGCGCATTCGATTGGAAGAGATAAAAACTCAATTAAGAATCAGTTCAGGCGATTGAATGAGACAATGGCTTTTCAAGGACATATTTAATTAAATATTAAGTATATCAATTAATGATTTCCCCCCCCCCCAAATAAGCAATACTTTAATATTATGTTTTCGAAATACAGTAACTTTCGTTAAAATATCATAATTATTTTCAATGCTGATGTTGTTCATTTACTTATACAAACAAAGAAATCGAAGCTGATAATTAATTGATTCGTCTGTATCTAAATAATAAATAACACTTCGTGTAGTTATCACGATCTTATGCAACTCGTCATAATAAGTCAAATTTTGTTCTATTTTTTTTTTTTTTAACGTTTGATGTTGCTCGCGTGTGAGCGAAAATGTGTCGTGGAACGGCAATCGATGTCCAATTGAAGGCACTACCTACAATTTGCCACAAATTGTAGTTTGTCGTCTTGAGACGATAAGTGCGACGATTGTATTTTACATTTGCTTTTTACGACCTTGTTCCCCGGAATGTTACATTTGATCTTGCACCGAATTACTTGTTTCTACTCAATTTTTTACGATTAATCAATATGTTAGAGATTTACGATTAATCAATATGTTATTTGCTTTTACTACAAAAAATAGAGATTTTGTTATAATAATTAATAATTGAATGTTCAAATGACAATTACAATGTCAAAAAAAAAAAAAAAATGATGCACAGTTTGAAATCTAAACTAATTTGTTCAACTATGGAAGTCTAATGATGTCAAGTAGAATAGATGGGTTAACTGTTAATAACGTAGATTGATTAGAACGATTAGCTAATTCATTGCTACGTTTATTCTGATTTTCCTTTTGTCGTTACTACTGACGTAAAATTTTATTTCAGCACTATTTGAATCATTCAGACTCTCTTAAAATGTACATATCATGAAATTTTATTTTATTTTATTTTATTTTATTCATATTAATACAACAGGCCTTACAGGCCCAGATATACTTAAAAAGAAAATACAAAAAAGTAAAAGTGTCACAGTAACGACAACACGCACTGTGATGACAAAAAGAAGTATATAATTTGTATTTGAAAACGAATAAAATATATATTTCTGAGAACAAGAAAAAAAAAAACAAAAAAAAACAAACAAACAAAAAAAAGTACAACTGTTACTCAACGAACTAATAATTAATAAGAAAGAATAACGCCACCAAGCAATTGGATGATATTTTAATGAATCTAGACTTAATTGATTGAAGTGCAATATATTTCCCTGGACGGTTTACCTTCAATCAAGCAACGCGTCTAATCAATCAATTATACAGTATCGAATGGCAAGAAGATAGACGCACACAGCAAATCGCGTTACGGTACACACAATGTAAATAATTTGTATGCATAATATCGTTTATGAAGTGTGAAACTTTTTGCTGCTTGACGCGTTTGTCTATAGCAGGAATTACTAAAGTGATCGATATCCCGAAGGAGAGGAAAAAATAATTGCGTTTTGTTGATCAGCTCGTCCTTGCTTGCCTGAGCTACAACTGCGCGTTTAATCGACTAAATGCAGTTTCCGGCATTTCAATCATGTAATCATACCATCGCTCCTGCTACGATTTCGTATAAATCATGAGGTTATCAAAACGTTAAAACACCTCTTTAAATCTCATCGGATTCAATTGCTGGCGCTGTCAATGAAACGAATAACAACCTTTATTTTATTTTATTTTATTTTATTTTAGTTGGATAAACCACAGCAAAGTGAAACATTTAATTTTTCTCTCATTTCATCGACTTTCTTCAGATGAGAAATTAAAACCTGATGAAATTTCTTTTATTTTTCATTGATCTCTTTACAAATTGATTTTAATTCTTTTTATTTTAAACGCGAAGATTTGTCGATTGTTCTTTTTTTTGTTCTTTTTTTTTTTTTTTTTTGATCCGTCTCGTTTTCCCGTCGAATCTTTAACTTTATCGTTACGTAAACTCGGAATCGCGATGCTGTTTTCAATATTTTTATAAAATTGTAAAAGTTATACAACCATCTATAAAAAGGAAAATCGATTATCGCATAAATGTTCAGCCGAACGAAAAATGTAAATGTAAACACGTGAATACAAAATGAACAAAAATGCGCGTTTGTTGTTTGATTGATGTCGGAAAGTAAATTGCACATTCATTGCATTTGATGGCAATGCTCGGTTCGCACATATATTAGACTGTTATCTGGCCTTTTTTTTTTTATAATGACACTAAAAAAGAGGAGCGTGCAACTTCCGAGTCAGTTTAACGACACTGAGGCGCGGTTCTCGATATATTCACTTTATCATTTCATCGACCCAATGCATGTGCGAGCATTTAAAAACCTTCACTGAAAATCAATTTCGCAGATCAAAGACCCCGAAATAATAAAAGATATTGCTGCAAGAAGTTTACTAACAAGATCTTTCTCTGCTTTAGGAACTTTTATAAAATTATTATTATGAGGTTCTGCAAGTTCAGAGGTTGTTCAAATATTCAATGATGTAAAAAGTTTATAATACTCTGTTGAAAATCAATGAAAGTTTAAGTACTCTAAACAGCGTTTGAAATAGTTGCAAACTTTCTTAACGCAATTTTTCAGAGTTTGAAAATTTTTATAATTTTTAAGATTGTTCAAACTGAATAGTGATAATCAAGAAATAAGGTCAGGAACTTATGATTCGTCTTTCTGAATGTCATTTATTTGTATTCAAAATTGTTAATAGAATTATGGACACGTCAAAGTGTACATCAAACGGTATAACAATTAAATTAACAGATACGTGTAAAGTCGGTTATTTATCTCCGTTGCAAAGTTATCACTTTGTAAATTAAAAAAAGACACAAATAAAAAAGATGTATCTCATTTTATTCAAGACAAATAAAATTGGAAAACTTTTATCTAAAGTCTAAGTATGGAGAAAAATCTGTGAAAGAAATCTGAAGCCTCTCTGGAGAACTTTAAACAAGTTCGAAAATTTCGAAACTTCTTAATAAAATTGAAAAAAAAAAAAAACAAAAAAAAACTATGATTTCTTTTTTTCCTTATAACTTAAAGAAAACTAAAAATATTAGTATATCTTGATTTTACTAAATAAAGTTTTAAAGAAATTTATAAATTCAATGAATAATTGATGAGTACAAATTGATACAAAAAAAATGTTGAAAGTTTGGAAATTTTTTGAAAAAATCATTTTCGATTCAGTCGATAACAATGAAAATGGAAGTTTACGTTTTCAAAGAAATGTAAGAACTGTAATTTTCGATTTTGCCAAAGTATCTAATGAATCGTATAGAGAAATCGTAATCCAAACCTGAAATGGACAAAGTACCCCAGATAAGAGACATTGTCGTGTCTCACGCCAAGTACAAAAGAAAAAACAATTCGAAGTAACGAGATTGTGTATCTTTGTGCCGTTGACATAAAATCGGAAATTTCAAGGCCACACAGAACCCCTCGCTTATAAATTGCGCTAGATTTATTTGACCTCTTTATCAGCCTTCTTCAAACCATGTGACAAACTTAAGCGAATTGCCCAATTAAATTTGAAATCTCCATTCCAATTAATTCTAAAAATACGATGTTTCCAAATCTGAAACAAGCTCGTTTTCAACAATCATTCAATCTTCAAATTGAAAGCTACTACTATTATGCAAATTTTTGCATACAATTAAGAAAGAAAAAAGTCGAAGAAGAAATGTATCCAGTTGTTATTGAAATAATCAATAATAAATATATAAAATGTTCAGTGTTCGGTGAAAATATGTTTCACTAACATAACTTTGCAAAAATCTGAAATGGCAAAAATGACATCTTAACAAACTGCTCGGACATTATCTTAAAATGTATCGCAGTATCCGATTTACTGACATGAAGAATGTCGACTGCACCGAACTAAAAAAAGTCATGACTAAATATGTGCGATTTGTAAATGTGCCATATATGACTTATTTTTCGCAAGAAACGTCTCGTCCTAATCGGATGAGCCATCGCCAAGTCGTAAATTGACGAAATGTGGTAAAACTGCCGGGTCAAACGTTCGGAATTATGTCATCGCGATGATTTACGAATCGAGCTTGGTTCGCGTCGATATACGTTCGGGTGCGTTCAAGATCGCTATTTGCGCATTTGCCATTGTATTTGTGTGTGTTTGAGTTGATATGTAAAGTAAATGCAATAGTGGCCGCGTAGTTGTTTGTCGCTTGATTTCGCGTGCTAAGTTGACCTCCTTAACGACATTAGGTGGGTAGGTCGCCGGTATGCTTATGAATCGAACAAAAATAATCCCAGGAATACTCGCGAATGGCAATAAAATCCACGTTTATCGCCATAAACGTGTCTCGAGATATCAAAATCATATCTTTTCAATTCAACGAAAAACTGCTTTTTTGCTGAATTTTTTCCTCTTATTTTTTTCCTATAACATTTCTTAATTTCAGTTGACAAGTTTTGTTTTATTAGGGTATCTTCTTATTTTCCTTCACTTTTGCAACTGATTTAATTAAAATCTTTCATAAACGTTCTCTGTAATAAAAACGCAACTTCGACAAATTTTCTTTTTTTATTAAAAAAAAAAGTTCTTTTGTTGTTTTCACAAAAATATTGTCAGTGGTTAATAAATAAGAAGGAGTATAAGAAATAATTCGTTGAATATATTGTTGTTGTATTTTTAAAACTTGATATTCTAGGATATTGAATTACTTGGCAAAGTTTTTGTAATATCGGTATTTATATACCCTCGGAATTGGTAAATATCATAAAAATGTCGTAAATGATTTTTTCCTCGTGAGAAGCGTCGCTATAACTTATGTTATACAACATAAAAAATGTGCACTTTGCGGAATTATTTTTGGCCCACGGTGCTCAAGAAATCTATAAATCCTTCCTTATAATTTCAGGAAAGTTCAACACAACTTAGATAATAATCCAAATCTCAACTTTTTCTATTTATTCAACAATACATTTTATTTTTTAACTTTTCATTTATAAACAACTAAATTTTTTAATAAAAATTGACAGAAATAAAATTTGCAATTAAAAAATACACAAAAATAATAATTACAATACACATTTATTTCTTACTTTTTAGCTAAACTTTTTTGTAAGTTCAGAAATTCTCAACTTCTGTAAATTATACAGTAAAGCAATTAATAAACAATTATATATAAATAATTAATGAAAAAAAGATTGATCTGCAATGAAATTAGAGTTGTGTTTTTTTTTTTTTTATTTTAAAAGGATTCCAAATGAATTAGTGCAAAAAAGTGCAAATCGTTGTTTTCCGCATATACGCACAAAAAAAGTTTCTTTTCTGCGAACTATACACAAATACACGAAACTCTCCTCAAAACTAGTCATTATCTACATAAAAATTAAAACTTTTCTGTTAATGTTTCGAATTAATGTTTAATTGACCTAATATAAGTTCGATAATCTTATACTATAATGAATGAAATGAAATACATAATCAACTAGTGCTGCAAATTTATAATGCACGAGTATACCAATAATTTAGAAAATTTTGTACAATTACACACATGCAATCTATACGATGTAAAATTAAGTGGAGTAATAACTGACCAACATTCTAAAGAAAAGAAAGAAAAAAAAAAAAAAAAAGGATATTTTAATATAAAAATTCAGACATTGTTTCTTCTTGTTATAAAAAGCACATGAGAATTAGAATATCCAGAGAAATGAATGCGAGTTATTTCTTGTTAGAACTATCTGCTATGAATAAAATGGATGAATTCCATTTGTGCGAACAAGTCATAAGACTATGAATGAACGAAAAATCGCAGAGAATGTTCATGAGAGAGATTGAAAGTAATGCCAGTAACGCTGGCATCAATAATAAGTTTAGTAGTATGCGACGAAGAGTCAAGAACAAGTGACTGGGAAAGGGATATAAGAAGAGACAAGAGATCTTGGACAAAACAAATTCAACAAATGCCAACTGTTCTTCAATCGAGACTTCTGTTGAATCAACAAAGTCTCGAACAGCATTTCTGTCTGCATATTGAATCTTGCGTTTATTGGAACTATTCTCCGTTTATATTTCGAAACGTCTATTTCAGAGATATCTAATACAATATACGTTCGATCTTTTTAATAAAAGATCTTTTTCTTATATTATTATTATTATTATTATTATTATTATTATTATTATTATTATTATTATTATTATTATTATTATTATCTTTGTCTTCATAAAATATTTAACGATATTTCTCTTTATTGTTGTTGCAAAATTTCTAGGACGTGAATAAGAGACGATGGTCTAAATTTTCTGTGGCATTAATTTTCGCTCTATCGTTCGTCGTCCATTCTCATCATAAATAGGAAAATTTTATTTGAAGAAAAAGTTGTCATAATCGCCATCACATTTTGTATACTACTACTCGAGCTTTTATATCGCACAGGTAATAAACTTTACAGCTTTTCATAAAACCTGAAAAGCGAATGACGAATATGGATTATATAACGTCGGACCAACAGAATGATGATGATGATGATGATGATGATATAGACGCGGCGCGGCGCGGCGCGGCGTTTGTGGTTCTTGTTATTCCAAAGATCAGGATCAAACTGGTATGGCCCAGTTGCGTGCAAGATGCCACAAAGTAGTGGGCTGTGTCACCGCACGTTATTGAACTCGCTATTAAAATAGGGATAGATACTTATGAATGTCTAAGCAATCCAATTCAAATTCTTGAAAACGAATTCACTATCCCCTTATCTATTTTCCACGTTCTCTCACTCTTTCTTTCTATCGTGAGGTTTAACAGTTCAAAACAAATTTCCATAACACATTTATAAACGAACACTCTTTCGCCTTTGACTTTCTGCTATTAATTGTCTATTCTTGGCCTTATCAAAATGCGCGCAACGAAATTTAAAGCAAAGCATCTAACAAACTACTTTTACTAATTTATAGCTCCGAAAGTTACGATGATCGATGGGCGTGTTGTCGAGTTGGGATTTTTTTTTTTTTTTCACATGCAAGGTTTTTCATTTAACAAAGTCTTGAAGATGTTTATTCAATTTGAATTCAATCTGTTGTCAAATTCTTCAGCTATGATTTCAGGGTAAAAATTGGTTTATTTATCGATCGAAAAAATGTGTTATATAAGTTATTAAAAGGACCTTGAACATTAGCGAAATGATTAACCGTTCATCTTTGCTACTTTTGTTATCAGGAAAATTATAACCCATTATAAAAAAGGCCTTAATGGAACTATTCTGACACGATACCGATTGCAATGTGCGATTAACTTGAGCAGACTAATCGATTGCAAATGGTTCACTGTACTATCAATCAATCTGCTACATTTAATCGCGGATTCGGCTGCGTAAACCCGAGTGCACTTTAATCCATCAACAAGTCCGGGCCTATTGTACCCTTTAATTACCAATTTAGATATAAAAACAGAGGTTTTGCATTTTCGCACTTTGCATTTGCAGGAGACGCAAGAAGTCACTAATTCTTTCAGGGTCTTAAAACTTTTAACTAATGAAAATAACTAATAAAAATTAAATATACATAAATTAATGAAAAATATACTTTTTCTTACAGAAGAAAAGTGAAAATATTTTTTCTTACTGAACACACAAAAGCCAGACTTTCTTATCTTTAACAGTTAGGCACCTTTAAGTTGGGTAGTTTAACAACGCCAGCGCTCTAGTTAAAATTAGAGTCCGAAATGGGATTCTAAGCGCGCGTCATTGTAACCTTTGCATGACGAATGAAAATAACGAAAAAAGAAATTTCCCTTTCGCCTTTACGTTTTGTTGTCAGTCAAAAAGAGCTTTTCGACGAAACCATCTAACTCGAAAGCTTACGGTGACTTTCACGAGTGCAAAATTTTCGCTCACGCGCGCCCGCGCGATTATTCATGGCGGCTCGTCGTCGTCGTCGTCGTCGTCGAAATAATCACGAGTTCAAATTGCCCTGATAATTATATTCTCGAGATTATAATGATCGGACGACGTTATTAACAGCATCGCGCGTGCGATGCTGTAACTTTTTTTTTTTTGTTATTACACGTGAAATTTAATAAAAGATTAAACAAATTTATTAATTGGAACAGTCGAGCTATGAGTCTTCTAAAGATTAACTGCGACTGAAATTTTAGTCAATTTTTTTAAAATTCTGATTTTATTAAAGTATTTTTTAGTTATTGGAAATTTAAAGTCAGTTAGAAAAACTGATTTTCAGAATTTTCAGTAGTATAGGTGAATGAATAGTCAGCTAAACTGTTTATGTAACTGCAATACGTTTAGTAAGTCTTGTAAAATTAGTAAAATGATTCAGTTATGACCTTTGTAACCAAAATTAGTTCACAATGGACATTTTTATGACGTGATGACAACTGATAAATCACAAATTGACGGATAATTATTTTTATCATCAGGCAATAAAATTGTCCTTTTCGCGAATTATTAATCAACTAATATTACAGGGATTAATGTATGCTAAATTATGTCGTTAATTCCTGCACGTGTGTACTTTTGCAATTACTATTTTATGATATGCACTGATGTAGAACAGTGGATTAAAAATTAATGTAACGGTTTGTCAGAAAATTAATTATTTTAAAAGGATAAACATTGATGAAAGCTTTTCTAATATAATTACAAAGTTTTTTCTAAGTAGACCCAGTCAAGGCCCTTGTTTAGGCAGCTTTATCGGAACCTTCTAATGGCCAGCACAAGAAAAACCTTGTTTTATTTTTGACAAATATAATCATCCATTATAATTATTTTATAAACTACGTCGACAGAGAATGTTTAAAGTTGATTGAATGTTTTTTTTTTTTCATCTGATTACGATTATTATTATTTGACTTCGTAAAACGTTTGGAAGTAAAGTGCATTTCATTGGGGCTTTATTTATCAGAAGTCTACAACGTGACACATCGCAAATCGCATTTCGATTGCCTCGTGAAACAAAACCTCTTTCATATTCCAAATAGTTTTGGGAAAATCCACATCTGCGGCGAAGACACCAAATGCTAAAAGATACTAATTTACTGTCTCTCAACCTTCAAGGAGTAGACAAACCCTTTTCCCTGCGGTATCCACAAAAGCAATTCTATCTCATTTTCATGTCCTTCAAAAAAATGAAGACTATATAAAGAAGTCAAACATTTGTCAACCCTTTAGGATTTATTCATGAATTATTAATTATTTAAAAAAATATACTGTAAATTTTTTGGGGGTTCAAAAGTCGAGATAAAATTCAAATAAGAGCTGAAATTAATCTTATCTTATATTGTGTACGAAAATCAATTTTGCACAAAAGAAAAGATCTTTCACTACTTTTGTTCAATAATCA
>JABFQA010002902.1:0-10512 GCA_022817065.1 Probaryconus sp. ZL-2020
TTGTTATGACCGTAGATTGTAGTAATTAATTTTAATAAGAAAAATGTTAATACATTTGCCGAAATAGATTTATTATTTGAATTATATTGAAATAACCTTCAACTAAATAATTTGGTTGTTTCAACAGCTAAAATTTAGTTGTTTTAACCAAAATTTGGTTGATTCAACCAAACAGTTTTCTCAGTGTACACTGAAATAAATTAAATGAAAAAATTAAATGGAAAAACAATAATTATAAGATCATTAGGAAAGTTAGATAATTTTCTTACAATTCTTAATTAATGTTAATGCATTTTTCCTATAGCTATAGTAAAAATTAGCAAAATTTATTTGTTAAAACCTAACTGCTTTAAACTAAAGGAATTTTTTCGATTAAATTTCTTTCAGTTTCTAAATCATATTATGAGAACACGTGTTTAATTTTTAAAAAGTATAATTTCTTTATTAATATAATTTAAAAACACAGAAATGAAACTAAATTCAATATATAAATATTAATTTATATATTATAAAAATAAACAATTTGTTTTAGAGAATGAAGGAATATGTGAAATTCAAGCTTCGACATCTGCAACACCATCGACCTCTGAACAAATTATTTCCACTGAAAAGTCAATGGAAGAATTACCTGGAAATTCCTCTCAAGATGAATTTTCAGATGATCTTTTCACTGAAGGTGACCATTCAGGGGAAGTTGATGCAAATGAAAAAGCTGAAGACAATGAGAATGAGGAAACTGAAGACGATGAGAATAAAGAATCTGAAAACGATGTGAATGAGAATATAGGTAGCTTGATAAATGTCTTAGTAATTAGAAATTGGTCGGTGTAACAATTATACCGAAAAAACAATAAGTGTTTCATTTTGTAACATTTAAGTTTTAAAATGCCTACTCTATGAGGATCCTATTCCTACTCATTTTTATACGTTCTATTTATAAATACACATATAAAATAATTTATATACAAAATATCAAAATGATTAAAAATAATAATCTCAAAGTTTTGATGAACCTTTTTCATTTATTATAACGGAAAAAATACAAAATTGAGTAGGAATAGGACCCTGAGTAGTACTTAGGTACTACTCAGGGTACTCAACTTAGTACAAAGAAAAAGTTAATATAAAAAACATTGAAAAATGTTTTAAACGTTACTATATATAAGTGTTTCAAAAAGAATCACTTGTTGCACGAAATGCAATAAACTGTCTTGAATGATGACTTTGATATATCAGATATTTTAATTAGTAAATCTACGATTAAACTGTCATTATTTGATAAAATTCGATGTCTATTATTACGAAAAGAAAATATTATTTCATAAGCTGAGAAAACTAGATAGTTAAAATAATTCTCTGATTTTAAGATATACTATAGAATAGAATATTTTAGTGACAATTGTGATAGCTATTTTAACTATCTTGTTTTCTTAGTGAACTTTAGAGAAGAAAACACTTCAAATATATTTTAAAATATGAATGCAATTCATTTTATTCATTTTAGATGAGGAATATTATAGTTATGATGATTCGGACAACGAAGAAATTATCGTCGAAGAAGAAGAAATTCAGGAAAGGGATGAAGCTGAAGAAATACGACAGTGGGCGTTAAGAGATAACACACCTTTATCACATGTAACGGAATTATTGAAAATACTTAGAGTACGCTTAATTCCCAGCTTGCCGAAAACTGCTCAGACTTTTTTAAAGACTTCTTCAGCTGAATATGATATAGAAAATTGGGAAAATGGAGATTTTGCATACTTTGGTATTGCTGAAGGATTAAAATCAACTTTAAATTTAAATTTGGATACAGATCATTTTGATCTTCAATTTAACATTGATGGGATACCTTTATATCGAGCAAGTCGGAAACAATTCTGGCCAATTTTATGCAAGATACATGCCGAAGATATTAATTACAAACCTTTTCCAGTAGCCATCTATTATGGAACTTCCAAAAGGCCGTTAGAACATTATTTAGAAAAATTTATAATAGAATTAAATACTTTACTTCATGACGGTTTGAATATAGAGGATAAACATTTTCAAATACACATAAAATGTTTCATTTGTGACACCCCCGCACGAGCATTTATAAAAAATGTACAGGGTCATAAAGGCCAGCATGCTTGTGAAAGGTGTACTGTTCAAGGATTTTCATATCAAAGAAGAACAGTGTTTACTGATATCAATTCTAACGAAAGAACAGACAAATCTTTCCGTGATCAAGAGTGTCCAGAACATCATAATGGGGATACGCCTCTTTTGTTTATAAATCCTGCAATAAATCTTGTGTCTACATTTATACTTGATTTTACCGACGCTTAGGGTTTAGTGGTTAGGCGTGCGGCGCTGGCGCTCGCTGAAGCTGAGCGGAGTTTCCCCCGAACGTAACTCGGATGGGTGACCCCGCTCTCGCTTTGGCTATCGTCCGGCCGTTCGTCTGCCCGCTTTAAACTAAGTGAACGGGAGGTATGGTGTTATTCGGTTTCGGTGACCAAGTCTACGCAATGTGGCTTGAGCATCCAAACTGAAATCGCCAAGACCTAGCATCCCGGAGCAGGTTTTCCCACTGGGTTTTCCCTGCTCCACAGGCAGTTGCCTGGCGAATGCGGGATGTGACGATTTGTAAGGACGGTTTGTTGAGGAATTTAGGAAAAGAAAATCCTTCCTCTCCCTGTGTGGAGTAGGAAGGACTCCCAATATTCAGGGTATTAAAACCCCTGAATGCGAAGCTCCTGGCCACCTAGGCTGAGCGGAAAGGGACAGAGAGAAATGAAAGATTTATAAAGAAATATTTTTTCCTTGTACCAATGCACTCGTTGGCTTCGTTAAATCTGAATCCTTCTTGACATATCCCCGAGCCCGGAATTTCCGTTATACCCTCCCCATCTTCCTCGTCGTAATCGTCTTCATTCTCCTCGTCGTCCCCCTCAGCGTCGTAATCTTCGCTCTGCAGGAGTTTTGTAGCTGTTTTTTTAATACACTTATAGGAACCGTCAGTGTTGACACATTCCTCAGACGTAGATTTGCATATCGTTTTGTCATCTTTACATTCGTCTATGTCTGTAAAGACACAACAGTATAATAGGGTAGTTGCACCAGTCAACGACACCGCTTTAAATAACGAAATAATGTTGAAATTTGAATCAAGAAGAAAATGACAATGATAACTAATGACTAATTAATCAATTAATAGTAAACTTAGCGGGCCCTAAGGTTCAAAGCACTTGAACTATTGGTCTTTGTACTATATCCCCTGCTACTATCCCTACTACTATCTGGGCTTAAAGGCCTGTTGTATTAATATATATATATATAAAAAAAATAAGGTCAGTTTTATTTGAGAAAATCAATTTTTATGACATAAGAATTGCAAATTTTTTTTTGGAATCTTGCCTTGGCACGTCTTGAGATCGCTCGATAAATAATGACCGTCGGGGCACAAGCACAAGACGCTGCCAGGTGTATTTAGGCAGACGTGGGAACAACCGGCGTTTCCTTCCGCGCACTCGTCAATATCCTCACAAGTGTGGTTGTCGTTGGCTAATTTGTGACCCGTTATTTCGGTACAACTGCATTCGTACCCGCCTAACAAATTATGACATTCGCTCTGGCACGGACCACGTCCATTGTTCGCGTCGCATTCATTTATGTCTGCAAATCCAAATCAACCGTACAGATAGATTTATATATACGTTACGAAACTATAAATTCAATACCAATAACGTTTATAAATTAAGTGGGACAGTCAAAACTTCAAAATGTTCGTAATTATATTCGTTCGTAATTATATAATTTATAAATGAGAAAATAAACACATTTAAAGACCTCGATTTAATTTGCGAAAAAAAGTCATATTTCCAACGTCTTGATATACATATATTTTTTTTTTTTACTTTATTTTTTAACTCTCGGCGTGTGCGCCTAACTTGGAATAAGTTCCGTCTATAATTCTTTTCCAGAAAATTTGCTTAGAATCCTCTCCACGAGGCAACGGAGTTGGGTTGACTCAATTTATGCCACGTACAGAATTTATTGATGTTAAAGCTTACCTTGACAAGATCGTCCATCGTTATTCAAGTGAAAACCTGCATGACATTCGCAGTGAAAGGATCCTAGATCATTGCGACAAATGTCCGTACAACCGGCTATGCCCTCGTCGCACTCGTCGATATCTAAAAAAAAAAAAAAAATAAAAAAGAAGTCATTAAAAAAAAAAATTGTCCCTGGTCGGATAACCACTATTGTCACAGTTATCTATGTCAGTCGTAATGCATTTTCTGCGAATTCTATTTTCGTTAAGGCGTTTATACGTTTCACTCAAAATAACTAGGATTTTTTTGACGCTTCTCTCGGTGAACACAAATACAAGGAAAAAAAAAAAATGAAAACTGAGATATTCGAAGAAATTAAGGATTACGTGAAAATAAAAGAAACCGTTCATTTAACAATTCATACACAGACTTTATTAAAGCATATAAATCATTTTCGTAGGAAAAGTCTTTCTGGAGACGAACAGAAAAAAAAAAGAAGTTCCTTTGATGATGTATTACCTACTTACCGTGAAAAGAGAATGGAGAATAATAATGCTATTTTCATAAAATTTTCTTGTTTAGTTTTGAGTTTTCTACGTGGGAACAATTCGCGTTAAATCCCGTGGCTTTATTTTAAAACAATGTGGTTCAGCATTATTATACCGAGAGATTAACTGGGTTAGCTCGAACAGGGAAAAGGAACTAATTCCTTAGTGCTGTTTAAATGGGAAAATATCATTCGTTTGTAATTTAAACTTAAGTGCCTTAAGAATTGAAACATAACTTCTCCAAAAAGAAAAAAAAAAGATACATCTCGACAATGCATTTTTGCAAATTTTTTTATTCTCAAAATAACACGAAAACATTTCGAGCAAGCAAAAGATTTTCGCAAAACAGTCAGACAAATCAACGATACGTCCAAACAAGTTCGTCGAGCATTAAAATGGGAAAGGATCTCACCGTGGCAGGCGGAACCCTCGGAACGATAGCCATCGAAACAGGAACATTTGATTCCAGTGGGAATATCCTCGCAGATGTGCTCGCATCCGTCTCTGTTTCGGGCGCATCGTTGAACTTCATCCTCCGAAGGCGCTGAAACACGAGTTTATCCACGAAATGCTACAACATTCATAACCAGACGTCCAATCGAATTTCGTCATCGATTCTCGGCATTTGAAATTAAAATTACGAGATATCCATTAACCCTTTTAATGCTGAGCTTTAAATTTTTGTGAATAATAATTTTTTTTTTGTTTCGAAATATTTGGAGAAAAAAGATGTAATACAAATTATTACAATTCCTAAAACATTTTATAAGAAAGCTATAGTAATCGTGATGCACATTGACACTGTGTAAAAAATTAATATGTTTTTTATTGAAAAATAAATGAAGCTGTAAAGAAAAAAGTCAAAATACTTTTCAAATAAAAATCATAAAGTGCTATAGTAAAAATTGTATGGTTTAAGATTTTTCTACAAAACATTAATCAATAAATCATATATATTCTAAAAACAAAAGTAATTTGCTCTAGTAATTTTTGTGAAGATTTAAATTTTACTATAGCACATTGTAATAATTATAACAGTTACAGGATACATCACGTTTACTATGTTACTATTATAATTTTTATTTAAAATTATAATAATTTTTAATCGTTCTTTTTTCTCCGTGCACTATTTTTCAGTCGCGTTAACCATAATCAGGTTTCCAGCATCATTCATAAATTATCATCCGCGTTAATTATTTATCCGGATTATTAAAATTCCTTGAAAATCAACCTAGTGAACTTTGGAACCTTTGACACATTGTCTTAATGAGCGCGTTGAAATACGTTAATGACGATCTTATAGGTTTATAAATTGAACGAAACGAATTGGAAACAAAGAAATGCGGGTATGAAATTTATTTTCGAGAATAGTTAATAGAGTGCAGTTAAACGCGGACATAAAATATCAGTGCTCCATTTTGTTCTCACCTCCACAACTCAAAGCCCAACCGTTTGTATACGCGAACAGCACCATTGCTATAGTTTAAATGAACTATAAATATAATACATTTAACCGTAAAATTTTAACTATGCATTTACCGTTACACTTACTACTGATATTTTTCTCGGTGTGGATAGCAGTCTTTTTTCTCCTTCTTTCTTTTTCTCCTTCTTTTTTTTTCCTTCTTTTCTTTTCTTTATTCTTTTTCATAGCTCGCATTCGCGGTCAACGAAAGGCGTCACCGAGCTCAGCTTAGGTATAATCAGTGTTATTGTTCATCACGCAAAATACTGCCCGCGAGTCATCGCCTTCGAGTAATGTAGATTGCTTACCGAGAATCTCTTTGCACTGATATTGTTTGTTTCAAAGGATGCGCTTTATTGTTGATGAAACGCCGCGAAAATACGCTTCCGCTATTCCACTTTTTGAACGCGTCACATTGTTATGGCTTTTATACTTTTTGTATGTATCACACATACTTTGTGTTTAAGTTCGTTTAAGAGGTCATTTAAGTAGGCTGTTATTATCAATTTCAGAGTTGCTCGATGATTTCGGAGTTGGAATTTTGGATGCGTACTATTTTTTAGTACATTTTCTACATTTGACTTACACAGAATCAGTTTACCAAAATTTCTAGTAAAATGTCCATTCTATTTTTCTGCGTGTACCGAATGTGAAAATTTATTGAAAACATTTAGTAGCTTTTAAAACAAGTGACTTGATTCTTATTTGTTATAGTTATTTTTCCTACAACTTTTTTCTGCGTGTGTGGCGTTGTTCGCCTATGTCACGAAGAAAAAAGAACCAATTAAAAACGTCGCACTTGACGCGGTCTGATTCTCCATAACGCGTGTCATTATCGCGTTAAGGACTTTTTCTCATCGTAAAATTCCTTCGAATCAGTACACTTGACATCTCTTATCAATCCCATCGACACGGCAAGAAATGACGCTATCTTCCTCTTCCGGGAATATATTGGCGTCATTTCATGATGAGTATTTACAATCCTAATTTAGCGCAAACAGCTCCTGGGAGCTTCTGAATGTGCCTCTTACCGGTGTAATTGCCACCGAAGGATAATGCCTAGAAGACTTCGAATTCCTAGCGTTCATTTCTGCCTGACAAAAGGAACACCAGATGCCCACACCTTAGATATGAAGAACAATGATTCATCGTCTGGTACTTGGCATGTTTCGAAATGCCTATACATCTTCCTATAGGAAGTAATTCAAAAGATGCAATCGTCGAGTAAGAGTGGTTAGACTTAGAAAATGAAATCCTTTGATAACTGAACACTCTTGGGTTACTTTGAAGAATTTATCGTTCAGCCACGTCATGGAAAAAGGTTCTAGGGTACTCGCAGGTGTAAAATACATTTAACGAAATCTTTAATTAATTTCGCTTGTCATCGTCTTCGTTTATTTTACGAATCAGAAGGAAAGGGCTCATTATCGAAATCGAAAGACAAAAAAAGAAACGCGTTTATTGCAAATTACGAACGACTCTTCTCTGTCGATGCTGTTTCTCTCATTTAAATTGGTCAAATTAAATGATGAATGTTCATTGGCATTTTAACTGTACTTTCTGTTGATTGCTACCTGGAACTAGTATTTAGCAACACCTAGTACCATCCTATAATGTTTTGCCTTTTGAAATAACGAATCATTTTTAGCGATTACAATTCTAAAATAAAAAAAAAAAAAAACTTTTAGTATTTATACGAGACAAAATACTAAATTCTCGTTTTCAGATCTGAGCATTGTAATTACCAATCCGATAACTGTAATTAGGCCTGCCGTAATTGAACAGATAAAAGTAATTACAATCACCATGCAACTTTGCATGAGGCGAGTGTTTCTTTTTTTTTTCTTGTTCTTCTTTAACTCCTTTATTTTATTTTCCTTTTCTTTTTTTTTTCAACACACTATCAAAATAATTAGTTACGAGATAATTGTTCTGAGTATAGCTACATGTATAGTGTGCAAGGTCATCTCGAGGAACTTATAAAAGTGAATTGACGTAATCCCGAAAACGTCTCCTTTCACTGTGATGAACTTGTTCCGACGTTGACATTGAAAACACTGAATCGTTTCAGAAGCTTCAAGGTTTTTCCTCGCGGTAAGTTTTCATTTTCATTCCAACGTCTTTCGCCAAAACAATCTGCATAAAATTTCAAAAACATTATTTTCCCATTGCGCTGTAAACTGTCAAAAAAAAGGGGTGCTTTTTCTGCTTATTCAAACGCTGATAAAAAAGTTTCTATAAAAATTACCATACTTTATGGGAAAGCAGTTTAAAAAATACGATTAAATGATTTTTACTATTCAGTATGGCAAAAATTTCCCGAATCATAATAAAATTTTCTATAATTTATGCTAACTTTTATGATGATTCAGTAGATTTTTACCATACCGAATAGTAAAAATCTCCTAGGCTTATTTTTCTGACCGCTTTACCATACAATATGGTAATTTTGACGCAAACTTTTTTCCCTCCGCATATAAAATCGTTGCGCGTCTGCTTCGTGGCATCCGAGAATTATCATTTCATAAACTGCTCTCACTTTTATAAACCGAAGCCCAATCGGCTCGAAAGCCCCGAGTCGTTAATTTTCACGCTCTGGCGGAAAAAAAAAAGTGTTTCTTTTTTTCGCAGCGCGAAAAGATGCATTCGCAATGATGATTCATTCCGGCAGGTGAGCACGGCGTATTGCGCTATTTTCCGCATTTTTGCACACTCATCGAGCAGCGCAGATCCTAATGATCGTTGTGTCGGTCGATCGATATGATCTGATCGACCGGAAAGGATTGCGGATGGTAGCCCCTTCCCCCCTGGCAATTCTGGTGATATCTTCCGGGACGTAGGACACACTGGGGCTCTCTAGCTGTAAATTAACCGCACGATCATCATCATGCGCGTATTACGTGTCTTCACCTACTCTCGCGTATGTAAAGCAAACACCCGACTGGATCCAGAGGAGATCGTTTCCTGAAGAGAGAGACAGGCGGATCAAGAGAAAGAGAGAAAGAGACAGAGAGAAAGACAGAGAAAGAGAGATGAAGATAGCAGACCATGTAAGCCAGTAGACTCCGGTCTTCCTGGCTCTGTGGTTAATGTCCCGTTTGATCGCTCGACGCTCCGATGGCGAGGATCGATCGCCGATCATCCACCGAGAAACGAGTCAAAGATAAGTCCTGACCTTCACACAGCTGTACCGGTGCAAAAGCACGCGAAAGAAAAAAAAATATATACACAATGCTAAATTGCAGCATCAAACGATGCCAAACGATCGGCTAGTCTTCTTTCGACGAAATGGGAAATTACAGTTTCCCGATCTGCGAAATTGCGTTACCGTGTATGGCGATGATTTTTATAACCGACGAGTTAGATCGCGGGGGGTGACGAGGGGGGGAGGGTACCGTAAAATACAACTGCCATGATTTGGATTTGGCTGAGCAATTAAGCGTGGAATGAATCTTCGACTATACCTGGCATTAGATAGATACATCCAACTGATACTTTTAGGAGCAATCTTTGAAACAAAAAAAAAAAAAGAAAAAGGTGATTCTCCTTTTATTCCCATTGGAGAGATGAATGTGAGTTAAAATGATTTCTTACTCAATTCTGCGGTGAGTTCAGGGAGCGTTTTAAAATTCCTACCAAAAGGTTGATAGTGATTACTTGGGGTTTAGAAGGAGCTGATAATTGGTGGATCGATGAAGGTTGAAGAATTTGATTGATGAATTATAGGTATTACTGTTGTACAGATCTTTTCTCTGATTTTTTTTTAGTTTATAATTTAATAAATAATTCATTTAAGTTAATCCAATTGTGATATACGAAAGGTAAAATTGTCAGGGAAGGACTTGATGTTTAAACATTCAAATATTGACTATTAGAAATGAAATAAAATTGTATAATTAAAATCCATGAACTTTGACCGCAATTAAGGAGTCGATATTAAGTTTTCTTCTTAATGATAAATTGGTACGTTTCAAACTGAAAATGAATACCTTTACCGTAGGATACAATACATCATAATGAAGAGATGGAAAATTCAAAACGAAATTGAAAACTGTTTTGAATATTGTATATATGAATATGCAATGAAGTTTCAATAATCGTTTAAATCATTAAACGTTACAAATATTAATAAGGAATACAGGAATTCTAATTATGTACATAATTTTTCACCTTTATAGATTATTGTACTGAAAATTGTATAGATTTTTACTGTCCAAAAATGTAATCTATCATTAAAATTTTGGAATTTTTCAAAAAGCTCTTTTTTGGAAGAAAATCAATTTTCTGAAAAATATAATCAACAGGAAAAATGATGTTTTCTTTTATTTTTAAGATTGTAACTGCGTTCATTAATAATAATCATCATAAGGGAATCACAATGCGCAGGAAGTTTGACTACCGAACTAAGAGTTTCTATTGTGAACTTAATGATACTGCTGGCTTTTGTTACTCAGTAGAA
>JABFQA010002903.1:0-10510 GCA_022817065.1 Probaryconus sp. ZL-2020
ATTCTCTGAATGTTTATACAAATGTAAAAATATTTTGCAATTCACAAAGGAATTAAATGAGTCGTTAAAAAATGTATAATTAAAATATTACTAAAGCCCTAACTTTTTTGTAAAAAAATAGAGAGGAGCAAAAAATTATTTTTGCAAGGATTTGACAGGGAAGTAATCCCAACCTCAAAATGGTAATTCGTACCTAGATATTGTGGTATTCCACTGTTCCATTCTAATTTACCACACTGTTGTTTAGACGTTTAGATTGGCGCTAAGTGGAAAAAAAAAAATCAAATCGTATAGTTTTCAATGAAAAATGTAGTTGGACACAGGCCGACAAATTAACGAGCGTTTTGTGTTGACGATGGACCCGGCCATGTCTCGTTGACACTGTTTGACACGAAGCACTGACGTATTCACCGGCACTTGCGCAACGCGCACATATTCTTATCGCGAATATTTAACTGATAACTAAAACTGATACAGAAAACCGAACATGACGATTATAAAAATTGACATTTTTTAAATAAAAAAAAAATCGATAACAGTGAAAATAATAGAAACAATTTACAACAGTATTTTGTTTATTAACAAATTCTTAAGAATCAAATATTTATACAATATTGTTGAAATAATATTCATTTATACGATGGATTTTAAAGAAAACTAATAATACTTGAAATATAATTTGATAGAAAAATGATCTTCAATTGTAGACTTTATTATGGTTTTAATTTTAATTGTTATATAATGGACTCATTGGCATGAACGTAACGACGATAGTAATATAAAATATTATTGTATGAAACGTGCCTTAAATTAATAAATTAAGAACAGGTTTGGTTGCTTGAGCGATTGCAAATAACTGGAGAATCATGCTTATGATGTGGAGCATATTAAATGATCCAATATCAATGCACGTTGAATAATACAGGCACGTTTCGTTTGATAAATTGCGCAAACACGGATGTTATTGTACAAAAATGTTACATATGCAGGACTCCTCTGTCTATCTTATTCAGCAAACATTTATTTGAAGAATTTAACAAACACACGCCTTTTTAATATCAATGCAGAAATATTTTTATGTCACTCTCGTATCCTTTTCGTGCACAACTCCCAAGTAAATGCAATAAATGAAAGGTGACTAAATACCATTCAAACAGCTATTTATTTATCTTTTAAATGATACTGTTTGAGATAATTAATTTTCTGTTTCATATGCATTTGCTTAGTGTAATCTGATTACACAGGAAAAAAATTAATTGCAAATATCAACAACATTGTTTTTACCCAAAGTATATATGATCTGCAAAAATTAAGATCGAGAAGAAAATGTAATAATTTCTTTTTATTAGTGTATGTTAATGAATCATTCTTGTATCATAAAATATGATCTATTGACGTGAATGAAAAAAAAAATGATGTTTCATTGAACAACGGCGAGAAAGATTTTTTGAAATAAATGATTTCCAACGATTAAAAAATAAAAGATGAAACCAAAAAGGAAATTCTATATAAACTTGCCTCGACTGAACTTTAGTGCCGATAGTGTTGCATACAAACAGGATTCGTTTGCAGGCACCTGTGACTAAGGGAGTGCTTTTAATTTGATTTTTCGAGTGATCGAGGATTGATGGTTTTCCAATGACTTTAACGGCAGTACGGTTATCGAACAAACGTTTATTGAACACATGTCCCGTTCCCAAAATAAACGTGTACCTAGAGCAATGGGCATTGTGCCCATTGAGAAGCTGCGCATGTGAGCAAATCACTTCTTCTTTTTTTGAAACTCTTTAACTTACCTTCATTTCGCTAATGGACATCGCATTGCGAGATACATAACGACCATATAGATATATACATATATTTATATACATTTTAAAGCCAGTGCTCGTCTTATTTTATTGTGCCATTGCTTTAATATTTTTCCATTAAAATTATTGAGAAGATCAGAAGCGACAATTTTTGTTTAACTTTTTCGTAGTAAGTAATTGAAAAATCATTTTATGATTTGTGAGGTTGATTACGTTAAATGTTTTTGCAACAAAATATTTTTCGCTTTTGAGGAAGTTTACAGTGTGATTAAATATTTCTAGAAAAAAAAGAGTTGAATTTGGAATATTATGTTGTTTGCAAATGGACTTGTAAACTTTGAGTTGACATTTCTTAATCAAGTTTTAGAAAGCTTTTACTCCCAGAAATTAAGAGGGATTCCTATAATTAATCCCACTGAAGTACATTGTAGACTTCCGGCTTTTGATATATGGAAGAGCTGTAAAATTATCTTAAGCCATTTATTGCAGATGCGTTAACTAGTCGACGTACGTATGTGAGTTGCGAAAAATTGCCTTACAGAAAAAAAAAATTTAAGTACTGGTCTCAGATCAGAATAGACTCTGTAGACAGACTGTGGCCGTGCCCTCAATAGTTCACTGCAATAAAGTACGTACTTACACTCTTTATCATTTGGTGCCTTGATTCGTTTTAACAACTTTTCGCTATCAAGTCTGTTTTTCTAGTTTAAAAGCTAATTAAAACAAATTATTCACATGTCAAAATGATAAAAATGGAATAATTATATTATACCAAATTAATTGCAGTCTTTAAAAAAAAAGAGAAGTTAATTAATTGAGCTTTATTTCATTTTGAGGTCAAATATGGGAAGGAAGAAAAAGTCTAATCCACTGTTTAATAAAAATAAGACAAATCTAAACCGTCAAAAGGCTAATAATGAAATTGAAGACAGATGCAAATGTGTTATGATTGGCTTATTGTCACGCGTAGATAAACCTGTCATGAACGTCATACCTTATTTTCATAAAGAAAACGTCATAGAGTACGATTTTCGGCCTCGACGAATTTCTGTCAATGGTCTTTGTTTGCTTTGTATGAAACTCTGCAAATCTGAGGTGCTTTGTGATTTCTGCAAAATGGTTTCTTATTGTTCAGAAAAACATAAAAAGGAAAATTACGACGAACATAAAAAATTGTGTTCAGCTTTGACACAATGTTGCAGGTAAAAATTTTTTTTCTTTGACTTAAAAAAAAAAAAAAAAATTTACCTATTCGTATTTCTAAAACATTATTTCTTATCAGTTCAGATAATGGTTTGCAATTTGCAAAGGATCTTGAACCAGATCAATATAGAATCTTGAGAATAAAATTGATAGCACTGGTGGAGGAAAAACTTAACAGAAGTTTAGACCTTTGGGAAAGAGAAATAATTCTTTATCCGCGCAATTGTCGAATTTGTCATTGTGCAGGAACTGAAAGTTGTCGAGAATGTGGAGTAGATTTCCTCTGCGGAAGCGAGGAACATTGCCAAGAGCACAAAAGGTGGTGCGCAAGTTTTAAAATATTCAGACGAATAGTACAGATACAACGAGAGCACGGCAGCGCGAAGCCAGAAGTTCCTGATGTCATTAGCGAATTTCCTTGTGAACTTCCTGATCATTTTGACGCAGTTGTTGCAAATTTAATTGGCGGAACGAATTATTATGAGGAAATGGATTGTTTCAATTATGCTACTCTTTCATATCTGTCGACTATACCTTTAAGTACTCTTTATGCATTTCAAAAGACTTCAGAAAATGACAGAGGTAAGACCATAAAAAATTTTCATGCCTCCAATTCAATTTTAATTTGTCATTTTTTATTGAGATTTTAATGATGATGAATGAATTTTTTTGTTAATGATTATAATCAAACGATTGATTGTATCTATTTTGATTTTAGTCTGGAAACAAAAGAAAAATGTCACGATCCACATAATCGGGGCAGAGTTTGAATTCGAATGCGCAAATCTTCGCTTTTGGGAAAAGTTGTTTGTGCATTTTTTGCCGTCGTTAAAACATTTAAATTTAGTATTCATTGGGCCAGAGTTACAAGCACCGCAAATGCTTTTCGATGCATTAAAAAACGTCCATCTTTGCTCGTCGTGTCGCTTTGGCAAAAGAGCCATCAGAGTTGCTTTTCATCCTGGAAAGCTGTATCACGACATTACCTCGTGCTCTGACGTTACTCGACCGGACCTAATATGTTTATTTAATCCCGGGCTGTACCGTCGCACGGGTTTCTCTGAGAGAGATACGTGGCCTCAAACGATTCGCGAATTCTGCAAATATGAAGTTCCAGTGGCAGTAACTTCCTACACAGAGCATGAGATACCAAGGGACATTGCGCGCATCGAATCTATTTGCCCGGTCGAAGTGCTTATGAAGCCACAAAGGAACCCGTTTGCAAGTTTGAAACCAGATAGAAATTTTGTTAGCGATCACGAGAACCCACTTATTTTCAAGAATTATTGCATTGCGATCGTTAGAGGCAAACATGAAACACATCAAGGGATTATGAAAAATGCATAATTAGTTTCGTGTACGTTAATGCACATCTAACTTACGTCGGTGATTTTAATTGCATCGAATTAATGTTTTGCATAATTTTGTTGAATGATATTTATACGTTTGATTAATAATAAAGGTTATAATTCTTTTCAGTCTTGTGTTCATCTTATGTAATAAATTATTAAAAAATAGTTAATTTTATGACAGTCAATTTTATAAATAAAGATTTTAATAAAAATCGAAATTATGAAATATTGAAAATTGATCAATATTTTTTAACGTTTAACGTTCAAACAGTAATTAATATTATTATAATATTAATTATTAATCGATCACTTATTTAATAAGTTATTTTGACAATGCGAATGACGATTTTTATAACAAGCTGCATAAGCTACAGCATGGGGGATGTAGTTTTGTTCCACAGTTCCTCGAAACAGATGAGAGTATGCTCCTAAAAAATTTTGAGAAACAAATTTTAATTAGATTAACACAAGATTTTATAATGCTATAAAGAAATGTGTTAACATATTGTGAACGTACCATCAGCATAGACTGCAACATCTTCGCCTCCATGAGTTTCTACTCTCGCACTTCTGGGAGAGAAATACTTGTAATTCGGCTGTAAACGTTCTTTAATAAAGAATTTCAGTTTCTTCCATGTTCCATCGTCAGTATTTTTATGGTTATAAGCTCTGTGATAATCGAAAGATGGTCCGTTTGCGTAAGACAGGATTTCATAACTATTGTCCTTATTGAGTCCTAAAATATTTGCACCTCTTTTAGAATAACCGTTAATGGTCATTGTATGAGAATGGTCCGCAGTTACAATGATTAAAGATTCTTCTAAATTCAGCTCTTGTCGAGCTATTTCTACTGCATTGTCAAAATCAACCATCTCGTCTAAACATAACTTCGCTTGATTGTAGTGATGGGCCAAATCTATTTTACCACCTTCCACCTGAAAAATTAATTTTCTACGAATTAATATATTGTTTTCATTTTGTGAATTTTATGAAAAATGAAATCAGTTATATTATTAACCATAAGGAAAAATCCATCCTTATTCTTCTTCAGCAGACGAATAGCTTGTCGTGTCATGTTAGCGAGAGATGGAACGTGTGGTTTTTTTGTTGCCTGGAAATCCATATGCTTGTGCCCAAAGAGACCAAAAATTTTATCTGTCTTATTCAAGTCAACAGACATCAGGTCTTTTAGATTATGAACTACTTCACCATTTGGATTATTATGCTTCCATTGTCTTATGAGATTTCTACCGTCTTTTCTTTCGCAGTGTTTGTGATTGAAACAGAAGTAAGATTCTCCAGCGCCCATTAGTACCTATTATAAAAATTTATGGACATTATATTTTAAGAAGCTAGTAAAACGAGAAAAAAGAGATCTATAAATTGACGTAATTTGTACTTTAAAGTTTTTCCCAGGTTCATCTTCGATTAACTGTCTAGCAATGTCTTTTATACAGTTTCTATAAGCAAAAGGAATTTTTTCATCACATTCCCAGCCTCTGTTATTTGAATGTGCATATAATGCAGCAGGTGTAGCGTGAGTGACAGACGTAGTTGTGACAAATCCTGAAATAAAAATAATTTAAAGTTAAAAAATTCTAATGAAGCCTAGTTATGGCCTAGAAAAGAAACAAACGTTTATTCTTTAATAAATACCAGTATCTTTTCCAGAGTCTTGTGCCCATTTAGCAATGGAATCGATTGCACTTTTTGCATTTATCTCCTTGTCACAATGATTGTATTTTGCTTTGGAATCGAAACCAAGCATATGACCATTTGCTTTAACGCCAGAAAATAATGCTGTAGCTCCAGCTGCTGAATCTGTGACTTGACTTTCTACATTGTAAGTCTGTAAAAATAATTTAAAAACAAACGAATTAAAATTAATGATTGTACCGAATATTGAAAAAAAGAAATAGATATAGAATATTGTCAAAGAGATAGAAACATTTTCAATCTTTACCTTTGAGAATGCACTATATGGAAATTTCTCAAAATTCAATTTATATTCTTCACCAAATTGTCCAGCAAGCTGACCTTTGTAAATTCTACCAGCTGTAATGGTAGATACTCCCATGCCATCTCCAACGAAAAATACAACATTTTTCACTGGCTTTTTAACGAGTTCTTCATTGACTATTTTTTGTAAATGATCTAATGCATCTCGGTTCCAAAAATCACCATCTGCATTGAAATTAGTTACATTATGGAAATGTAATTTTAACATTTGTGATTACGTTTAAAGATCATACGTTTTCAAATATTTGGAAAAATCTATTTCTTAAAGTATATTATTATTATATTGTATTTGAATTCGGTATGTATTGAAATTCGGAAGATAAAATTCCTTTTAAAGACGTTATGATATGACAAAAATTTAATGAAATTATTTTTTTAATAATTACCTTCGATTCGGTTGACGTTTCCTAATGTTCCTTTTAATGCCAAGGCGATAAGAACGCATATTATGTGTCTGAAGATTATCACCATCTTCTACATTTTACGTAATTTAATAAAAATTTATGTTAGATAAATCATAGTAATAATAATTGGTTTATATAAATGTTCATTTACTGAGATAACATTTTTAAATAAGCCAGATTATATTAATTAAATTGCAATTTAAAATGAACTGTCGATTAATTAAATACATATCTATCTAGTATTCAAAACCATATATGGATTATGTGAATTAACATTTTTGTCGATAGTTATGAAGAAATAGAGCATAAGCATTTTCTTATAAAAATAAATTGGCATAATAAGACATTTATTATTATGTTTATTGATTACATTTATTTAGAAACTATACTGAACGATAATTTTAGCTAAATATTTTCAATTTTACAGCAATTTTTGATATATGTTATTTTCACACAAACTTGATGAAAACATGTGAAATTTTGTTCTACCTTAAATTTTCTATCTTATTAAAATTTTTTAATTAAAATAACAGCATAACTATATTGTTCAAAGAATGAATATACAGTTCGTATACAACTTTGTTTAGTAATAGATCACGACGATTTGTTGCAGTGGGTCAGAGCAGCTCCCTTATAACAAGCTGCGTACGATATTGCAATTGGTATATAATTTTGTTCGAACGTACCTCGAAGTAGATGGGAGTGCGGACCTGTTCGAAAAATGTATAAACTGAAACTGAGTACTTCACTATAGAATTTAGCTTATTAAATAGTTGAATAACGCAATGAGATTCGCAGAAATAATATATGATTCTAAATAAAAAATAATAAAAAAAGTTTACTGATAACTCCTGTCTTTATGATAGGCTAAAGTAACAAATTAAAGATATTAATAGTATTTTAAAATATCACGAACAGTAGTCTACAAATTAAAGTTTTAATGTTTTTTTAATGATTTTGTAATTTAATTACAATTAAAAGATGAATGCAACATTAATTGAATCACTGTATAAAAATACCCTTTAACAATAGAGTCCAAATATCAAAATTTTGTGATTCATAATTTGGAAATAATAATATAATCATATATAAATTACCATTAGCAAAAACTGCAACATCCTCTCCTCCGTGAGTTTCTCTCGATGTATATTTCCCACCTAAATGCGTGTATTCTTTGTCATTCCTATTTGGGTCTTCGGCAATGTTTTTCCAAGTATTGTTTATGGCATTAGGTAGGTCAGATGTTCTATGATCTTTGCAGGAGGGTCCATTTGCGTAAGTTAAGGTTTCGTATGGATAAGGGTTAGTGACTAAACCAAAAATGTCGTTGCCCCTTTTTGGATATCCATTTATAGTAAGAGTATGCGAATGATCTGCTGTTACAACAATCATCGTTTCCTTTTCGCTAGTCATAGTTTTAGCAGTTGCAATGGCTTCATCAAAATCCTTAAACTCGTGCAAGCTCATTTGAGGACGATTACTATGATGGCCTAAATCAATTTTTCCACCTTCAACCTAAATATTAATGGTTTTACAAAACAATTGTTATTTAAGTCATTAAAAAAATTAATAATTTAATAAAATGATTCTTGAATAAAATCAGGTCTAACCATTAAGAAAAAACCTTTAGGATTTTTGCTCAACATTTTGATAGCCTGTGTGGTCATTTGTGTTAAACTAGGGACATTGGCACTTTTACTATTCTGATATGGCATATGTTCGTCGGAAAAAATACCAAGCAATTTGGAATGTTTTTCTGTATCAACTGACATGAGATCATTTTCATTTTTTACCAATACGCCATCAGGGTTTTTCTTTAACCAAATGTCAGTCAAATTTAAACCATCTCTTCTGTCACACTTGATATCTGGTTTTTGTTTTATACATAAGCATTTTCCACCACCTCCCATTATTACCTGAAATCAATAAATTTGTTATCATGGTCTTTGTCATATTCTCCTTGCAATCAAAGTTTTTGATTACTTTAAAATTTCGCGCTGGTTCATCTTCAAATAGTTGTCTTCCGGTATCTTTCAAACATAGGCTGTATTTTTTTGGTAGCTCATAGTCGCATTCCCACTGTCTTGAATTTGAATGAGCGTATAAAGCAGAAGGCGTTGCATGTGTTACTCGCGCTGTTGTAACAAATCCTTAAAAACGAATATAATTTTAAGTACATTTATTCATTTCTATTTTGAGGAACATGACTTTCAGGATTTCAGAATTTTAGATTTAGATATTTTTGTTAGATTCTGATGGAATCGTGGTTTTTGGCCAAGGTCTCAAGAAAAATCTTACCAGCATCTTTTCCAGATTTCTGAGCCATTTCAGCTAAAGACACAAGCTTACTTCTATCATATTTATTTCTCTCGCAGTGTTTATATTCTGACAATGCATCCAAACCTACCACGTGACCACGAGTTTTTACGCCAGTAAACAGAGCATTTGCTCCAGCTGCTGAATCCGTTATCTGGTTATCGACGTTATACGTCTGAAATTTAAATCATTTTAATATCATGTTAATTGTTAATACAATTAACATGATCATCGCCTTAATATTAACATAACATCGCCTTAATTTAATCTTGTGTGCATATAAGAAAGAATATCTTTTACGGGAAAGATATGTAAATGTATCTTTAATTAAACCTTTGAAAATCCAAAATGAGGAAAATCTTCAACAGTCATTCTAAAAGATTCGCCTGTCTGGTTTAGTTGTTGTCCTAAAAATATTCTACCAGCTGTCAAAGTAGTTATTCCCATTCCATCTCCAATAAATAATATCACATTTTTTGCTGTTCCATAGAAATGTTTTCTTTCCTTTATTCTTTTCAAAGTTTCTTTGTTATTATTTGCCCAAAAATGCTTATCTGCTTAACAAATATGATATATAATAAATATAATATTTTCAACATATTTATTTCCTGTTTTAATAACTTAATTAATTAAACATTTAATTACCTTCGATATGATCATATTGTTTTTTGGAATTCTCTGCAATTTATAGCATTTTCTATTGGTCAACCAATCTAACTCGGAGTCGAGTTAGTTCCAGTAGAGTTTTTTTAAAAACTCGTGTTTAAGAACAGCAGTTAAAAAAAAAAAAAAATAGAACTAACTCGATTCCGAGTTGGGTTGGGTGATCAATAGAAAATGTTATTAGTCATTATTAAAATTATGATAACAAACATTCTTATTACAACATTTAATTGTTTCAAATAAAATCTTTACTTACTACATTCAATTTGTAATAAACACAATATGCTTGCCAAGAAAATAATGCTTCTTGCGAAAAGGAACATTTTCACTGATTAATGTTTAGCAGAAAACAAGTAATACTCGAATAAAACTTTCTTAAGAATATTTTTATACACAAATAAAATTTTATTAAGGTGCATGAACATGCATAATAACCGAACTTAACTAGTTAATAAAAAATAATTTTATTTTCTTTTGTACATACAGTTTATATATTCTTAAGGTGGTTTTTAAAGCCTGGGAAATTAGTCATAAAAAGTTTTAAGTTTGTCTTTAAAAAATAATTTATGTTAGAGTCAAGTTGGAAAACAAAATTATCTGTAAACTGAAAGGATATTCGTTTAACGAGATATTTTATGTTTTTATTTTATAGAAATTGTTTGCAAAGTGAAAAAACAAATTTTTAATAAAAATTCATGCTTTTTTTTTTTAATTTTACATTTTTTATCTTCTTTGATATACAAAT
>JABFQA010002904.1:0-10508 GCA_022817065.1 Probaryconus sp. ZL-2020
AATATCTTACACAATCGATTTATAAATATAATAAATTTAATGTTGCAGTATAAATATAACTGTTAATTCATCTCGTGCAGTTTTAAATGTATCACAGAAATCAAATATTAGCATTGGGAAGACACCTGATAAAAGGAGTAAAGGGAAAACATCTGATACACGAATAAAGAAAACACCCACAACTATGGTATCAAGAAAGTCACCTGGTAAGTATAAAAAATTTTTAATGTAGTCATATTTTATTACTATACAATTAGTCAAACTATTAATTGACCAAATCATTTACTACTATTTGTTATAAGGTCGTAATATTACACCTGCAAAAACACCAAGTAGAGGAGACAGATTTATTCCTTCAAGATTGACTACAAATTTTGAATTAGGATATTATAAGGTATGATGAGAATAAAATTTGCCTAATTTGTTTGTAATGATAATAGTAGTAATAGTAATTTTTTTTTTATTTAATAACCAGATTTACATTCTTTTTACATGTTTATACTTTTATAAGTTCTAGGTATTTAAAGTTTCACAACAATATTTGTTTGTGAATCAATGTTGTGAATTCGTATTTAATCGCCGCCATTCTAACCACAAAAAAAAAAAAAATGTTGTGAATCATAAACATCAAAAACTTAAAGCATATAAAATTCTAATTAAAGACAAATGTTTGATATTAAATTTATAGCTGCAAAAGCAACAACATTTAGAACATGATCCAGACAGATTAGACAATCTAAGTCCTTCAAAAAAAGAGATGCAACGTTTAATAGGGGAAAATCTACATGGTGGAGATATAAATAACATAAGAGTGTTATCCTATTCATACAAAGCACCAGCACCACCTGACGGTTATCAGAATCCTCTACGAATTGTTTATAGTCAGACAAAAAATCCAACATCGTCAAAGTCAACAACTAGATACATACCACAAGCACCGGATCGCATTTTGGATGCACCAGATATTGTAGATGATTACTGTAAGATGCTTTTATTAAATATAACATTTTATTATTGTACAACGATGAAGAACTTTGAAATAATTGAAGACAAAAACAAAGCAGGCGTAGTAGTTTAAATTACATTAAATTTATGATATTTTAACTTCAGTACTTGAGTTTCATTTTTATTAAATTAAAAATAATTTAGAATAATATTTTTTTTACAGATTTGAATGTGGTTGATTGGTCAACAAATAATATATTGGCAGTAGCTTTAAATTCAGAAGTTTATTTATGGAATGCAGTAACTGGTAGCATAGAACAATTACTCAAATTAGAAGGCAGTGATTATGTTTGCTCTGTCGCTTGGATTCAAGAAGGACCGCATTTGGCTGTTGGAACAAGCACTGGAAATATTGAATTGTGGGATTGTAGTCAATTGAAAAGAATGCGTCTAATGCCTGGGCATGCAGCTAGAGTTGGATCTTTAGCATGGAATTCGCACGTTTTAAGTAGTGGATGCAGGTAAATGAAATTAAACGACGTTAAAAGTCAGATAACTGAAACCTTAAAACAAACTTTTAATTAATTAAGAATACTGTATAAATGTATTTGTCTCTTTTTTTTTTTTATCAGAGCTGGTCAAATAATCCATCATGATGTTAGACAAAGAGATCACATAGTTTCAACTATTAATGCTCATACACAAGAGGTTTGTGGCTTAAAATGGTCACCAGATGGAAAATATTTAGCAAGTGGAGGAAATGATAACATGCTGAATATTTGGACAACCATGATTGGTCAAAATTATTCTCACACTCGTCCAGTTTACTCACTGAATCAACATCAAGCAGCAGTTAAGGCACTGGCGTGGTGTCCCTGGCAAAGCCATGTTTTAGCAAGTGGTGGAGGAACCGCAGATAGAACAATTCGCTTCTGGAATTGTAATACTGGTAAGTTTATAATATATAATAATCAAATAAACTTTTTCATAGATAAATAAATATATAAATAATAAAATGATTTTTAGGATTGTGTTTGAACACTATTGATACAAAATCACAAGTTTGCTCTTTATTGTGGTCATCTACTTACAAGGAATTAGTTTCTGGTCACGGTTATGTACAAAATCAACTTATTATTTGGAAATATCCTTCAATGACAAAAGTCACAGAATTAACAGGTCACACAAACAGAGTATTGCATTTAGCTATGTCACCTGATGATACAACGGTTCTTAGTGCTGCCGCAGATGAAACATTGAGATTGTGGAAATGCTTTCAGCGTGATCCACATCAAAAGAAAGAGCCAACTAAAGTCATACAAAGAATTTCTGCACTTAAATCAAACATTCGATAATTGCTTTATTTAGTTTAAAGAAATAATGATTATCTTTTCATTTTTATTTTGGTATTGTTATTCCTTTTTGTAATTCTCTTTTATACTTTAACAAAAATCAGTGCACGACAATTACTGTATGGTATTCAAATATGTTTCAATGTGTCTAAAATGATTAAAACATCACTGATTTAGTTTAGTTTAGTTTTTAGTTTTTATTTAGTAGCGCCATAGGCTAAAGCCCATTTGGCCGAAAATATACTTTATTATATAGATTTAATTAATATTAAATATAATTTGTATTTATAAAAACGATTGTCTTGTATTTTTTCTACAAAGACTGTTCTTCATCCCCTACTTATAACTTTTAAAATTCAATAAGTATTTAAATAAACCGTTTAAATTGAGAAGAAAAATTACTCCAGAAATAAATAAATAAAATATTAATTTCGTCTACAGTTAAATTAATTTTTTTATATTAAAAAACATTAGGACATTTTACAAACAAGACTTTAAGTCGTCAGAAAAGAAAGTAGATCAGGACAATTAAAAAGCTGGAAGACTTTTACAGCCTCAACATACAGATTTATTTCTAGAATTAATGTACACTGAGTTTCTTCAAAAGTTATTATTTCTTTTTTTTTTTTTTGCTAGAAAATATATTAACTGTCAAATACAAATTCAGTTTTAATATTTATCAAAGTTGGCAGTGTTTAAATTTATAGAAAAGTCTATATCTTCACACAAGGAAGAGTCATGCGGTATACTAGACATCATAACAATTATATTTATAATATAACAGTGGGATGTATTATTTTCTGTGTCCTGTATTGCACGACTCTCCTTTAGTTCAATTTACAACTACTATATATCTATTAGTTTAATTACTTTATTGTGTTGCTTTATTGCATCAAAGTGTAAAACTGAACACTTTCATATTCTAATTAAGCCCAGTCAACCGAATTTTTGCAATAATGCCACAACGATATCGAATTTCAAACTTTCCTTGGAATCTATGAAAATTTCCATTGGCGTATACATTTATTTACTTATAAATATGGATGTTACATAGTATAGCCTACACATTACGTGTTTACACAAACGCAAATTTTCATAAACTACTTCCCTTTTTTTGAATGCAATAAGCGGACTCATACCAAATCATCACCTTACATTACACTACTTTTTCAGAATTTTTTTTTTTAATAATATTAAAAGTAAAATAAAATACAAGACCACTCAGGCGTGATAGTTAAATTATAATAAAACTCTTGAAATGATGAGTTGTAAACAAAATTTAGTCCGACATATTCTCCATTTCAAGAGTTTTACTGTATACGAAATGTTCATTAAAAGGGCAAATCACATATATGTATATATATATTTTAAAAATGATACGAATTATATTTACATGTTTATCACAGAGAAACTTTATCCTATATAGAAATTATAAAATCATCTTATTAAAGTTGTACATCCATAATTCCTCTACTAAAAAGAAAACATACCCTGATAAAAATTTCGTGTATTAGTATAATGACAATATATTTATTCTACTAATATATTTTTGGATTTCCAAGTTAATTTGTCTGTTGTGGCCTGTTAGAAAAGGACGCCTCTCATACAGGCAACACGAAACAAATTACCTTATCAAATGGTAATGACCGCTCTCAGCAGCCGTCCATCTTTCTGAATAATTGACAGCGCAGATGTAAAACTTTAACTAAATTTTCTTCAATAAGTTGATAAAAATGAAAAATCGTTATATACACTGGGAAAAGTAACACCGTTCCCTAAACATAAATCTCATAGACCTTTAATCGCGCATAAATTTCAGTGTAATCAATATAAGCAATTGTAAGTGTGCAAATCTGTACAGATAAACATATGAGAATATACATTTAAACAAAATGTAGAATACACGAACAATATTATTCATGAATTTGTAATATAATGTACAGTTAAGGCATTAAATTGATCAAGGATATTTGAAAGTTCACTTTAAATAGTAAATTGGGCGATCGTAAATACCGGATTTTCCTCGTATGAAGATACATTAATTTTCTCAGTGTATAAAAAATGAAATTCTTTTAATATATCGTGCATTTGCGATTATCATAAGAATGAATTAACAATGTCAACTAAACTAACGTACGTCCCTACAATTAAACCTATTATTCCAAACATAACGAGAAGGATATCTTTTATCAGATGAAATTTAAATAGACCGAAATTATTCGGCCACATTACGCAGATTTCGATAATTGCTGGGAAGGCAATTCCCAAAGCTGAAAGGCACAGTGCTCCAAACAAAGAAATAAAAAGACCGAGTCTGGGTACTGCTATCGCAAGTATAACTAAAAAAATAAAAATGATTTCCATTATTATTTAAATATCTTGGAATTAAAATTTGAATTACTATCATGGAGTTGATTTTCTTTTTATATATATAAATCAGTTGAAAAGCAAGTTATGTGACACACCGCAAGTATTAAATTCACGTTATTATGATATAACATGTCTACACTTGTGATTGACACTTTTGCATTCACCTTAACATTTAAAAACTTTTACGTACAAGTAGCAAATGTAACTAAAGTTCTGCATACGTATTCCCAAAAAATTCGGTGTTTCTTTACTCTGTGTTCTATATAAGAATTCCATATTATTTCCACTGGAACGTATGCTTGGAGAGCGTAAGTTATTAATATTGCAATAGCAAACATGATTTTTATAGACTGTGCCATTCTGAAAAGATATAGAAAACGCATTAAAGAGATTATTATCATTGTATATTAATAATAACAAATTAACATCAAATTTTCGTTCAAATTCTTCACCCACATTTCATTTGCTGGCAAATCTAATGTAATGCTTCCTTCTGGAATTGGCCCATATTTAATATAACCGAAGAATCCTACACCTATATACAAAATAACTATAACTATCATTCCAATATTAAGAACTCCACAGTAGCCACCAAAATCGGCTGGTGTTTTCATGTTATTTTCTAATGCTATTATCTGAAAATAAAGAATTTATATTTATAAAAGTAATAAAAATATAAAGATTTATTTCACAGTGCGATATCATTTATACTGACAACTCCGACAGCTTCTAAGGCGAATAACGTTGTTCCAAAGTATAATGAAAAATTTCTAACTGATCCAAACATCTCCCTCTCATTAATTGATGGTAGATCATCAAACACGTAAACCATGATCATACTTAAACCTATAAATGTTATTACATTTGCTACAGTTGAAAACGGTGCCAGTAATTTCAAGTTTCTAATATAGTTTATTAATGTCAGTGGTATCAATAATATCAACATATGAATTTTTACGTCTAAAGGTGTTGCATATTGGTCGGCTACCTAAAAATAAAGATTAATTATTTTCAGTGGTTACGCTGACTCCCCTAACTTTGAAAATCGCCAATTGTCGACATCGAAAAGGTGTTTCGAGTTTTTTTTATTTATTTAACAGTATATATATGAATATCATTAACTTTTTGATTATTCTAATATATATACCTGTTGCATATTTGTAGCTATAAACACGATATAAACGCAACAAATTCCCAGTTGATATACTATTAAGAATCCATCCACAATGACTCTGTGCATATTCAAGTTACGATGAATTATTAATACATTGTACAGATATATTTTTAATTTTCTTTTTAATTATTAGAATTTTTTAATTAATTTTAACAGAAAATGTGTTGTTAATAATAACTTACGGTGCGGATGGTGCAAATATTTTTAAAGCTGGTGGACCTTGTTCCAATGCGTGTTTCATACTCATCGGATAACTTAAAATAGGAACTTGTAATCTTTTACACAGTTCGTATTGAGCTTTTACAAGGATGTGTAAACAATAAGTGCACAATGCACCAATTAAAACAGTTGCAATTACTCCAGAAATAAGGCCACTATTGTAAAAGGCGTTAGGCATAGCTAAAATACCAGTACCTAAACTACCTTTTAATAAATGTATCAAAGTCTCCGCATTTCTGTAACAGAAAATCACGAACTCTGTATAATAAATGTAAGTTTCGTGCATTTATTTAAGATTGTGATTTTATAAAACTTATAACTTAATTTTATTACTGAGTTTTTTATAAAAAGAAAATATACTGACGTTGTAGGATTAGGGATATTTCTGTGCTTGTGTGGATCGTAATTATTCACTGACAATTTTGGATCAGATCCTCTGGATGTTACGGATGCTTCTTCAAGATTTTGAATGTTTGTCCTGCAATGTTAATGTATATTAATTAACAACATTATAAAATTAAATTATCTTTTGTTCTCGTTTCATATTAATATGCGACTTACTTGCAAAAGTCTTTGTTATTGACAAGTTGCAAGTTTAAACTTTCTCCATTTTTGGTCGCCATGATACTTTTATTTTAGTATGTCTCTGAAATAACATAGAACAATCTGGGGTAAGTGATACAATATAATAGAATAAAGCTCTTGTTTTCATTTTTTTACACAATTTCACTCTAAAATAACTATAAAAATCTTGTAAAACGAAAAAAATTCCTAAAAGTTTATTTCATTGTGTAGTGACTTCGAGAATTAATGTCACGAAATATTTAATGGTGTTAATTTTGTTCAGATACCTAATATATATCTCAAATATATTCTATAAGATCAAAACTATATTAACAATTGTTAGCTCTATGAAAGCGCGGATTTTTTCAAGCAAATATGCTTCGTTAATAGCATTTGACCTGCTCTCAATATTATGATTAAGAGCAATTTATCCGTAAAGAATGCAATCACATACTAATATATATTTTCATTTTGTATATGCAGATATTAGTTACTTGAAATATATTTCATTTGCATTTTTTAACTGAATTATTTTAGCTTTATTAACTAATATGATTATTAATTGTTAATTGTTTAAGAATATAAGATGACGAAATTTTAATCAAAGACGAAAAAATAGGAGCAATCAAATTATTTAATCAATATATAAGATCCGATGGTCCATTGTTTTTCCATTGGTCTAGAAAAGAGAGATTCCAGCCTTTAAGCCTCCAGCAAAGAAAACTGCTCCAATACCGAACATTTCACAAGACGACGTATCCAATCACCCGGTAGCTCTATAAATACTCGGGTCTGATGCTGCAAAAGCAGATCTCGACGTTGAATTACCCATTTTCAAAATTTCTCTTTATTAAATAAAGGTTCGCTTGAATTATTATATTATTTCAATGCCTCCTATAAAAAAAACTGAACATTCCAATTTTTTCTTTGCTTATTTTTCCCAAAAATATCAGTAAGACAACAAAATTGTATAACTGTTTTTTCTTTAATGCGTGACATATAATGTGCAAATACAAAGTCAGTACTGAAGAATCAGCAGTTTATTTCATTATGTTTCATTATAGTTTTCTTATGAAAACTATCTTATTTCAATTTATCAGTGAATACTATCCTATCTTATAAATTGTAAGGTTTAAATTTCAGTGTGGTAATTTGAAACAAAATTGTTTGTACTCATTTGTACTAAAATTTATCAGCACTAAAATTTTAATTGATTCGGCAAAATTCTAAAGGTCTAACTAAATACACTTAGTTAATATACTATTAAATGTTTTATTCTTATAAAGCGAGAACATGCTAACTCAAGAATTTGTACATTTAATTACCGCAATAACAATGAAATACAGAACTATATTATTTAGAATTATGTACCATCCGGATAACTGGTACTAGTGTCACGATACAGTTACATCGATCTCAAAGTGAAAGAAGTAAATTTTCCAATTCATAATTAGTCCACCATTAGCAATGAACAATTGATATTATTAATAATATAATTAAAATTAGAAAATTATTATTGTTTCGTATATATGTTTAATACTGATTAATCAATTTATTAACATTGTAAAGAGAAAGTACTTTGGTAAAAGTACGACAATAATTTAGCAAGCATCTACCGGACTCGCCACACTGATTTTTCTGTTACGAATCTATTTAAAACTTACAAATGGAACAATCAAGCACAAAAAGATTATTTTAATACCATTAAATTCATATCTTAAACATTCAAAAGAATATAAACCATCAATTTATTACAATTAAAATGGACAATGTACAATTAAGTTAGGAATTCTAGCAAAATTTTCCTGAATCGTTTTTATCAATTGAATCTAATTATCGTTACAACATACTTTGGAAAAATATCTATTTTTATTAATTAGTTAATTCTGTAAATACAATAAACACGTAAACATAAAATTATTTTATTAAAATAAAAAAAAAAAAAAAAAAGATACAATTATGTTCTTTTAAATTAGAATTCAAGGTTACAGTAAAATATCTTAATTGAAAGAGAAAAAAAAGACATTCCTTAAAGTGGATGTTAATTGGGAAAAACGTTTGCTCACCGGAATTATTTCCAGTGCGTATTAATATATCTTGATTTGAATATAATCCGTTTGAAATGAGACACTTATTAACTAAATACACTCGCAATTTTTCTGCTTGCGTTCAGAGAGGATCTCTTGCAGAGATCGTTGCATACTGCCGACAAGTACTCAGCTTTTCATTCCGCTATATCCCGACACTATACTTATTGCACATCACGTGATTCATCTTCACAACCGTCCTATTTTAAATATTATTTGAGGTAATATCAATTATTTAACGTCTGAATTGGTTTTTTGTCATTAAAATAAAATATTATTAACGACCAATTTATTTGTTTCAGACAATTTATTGCTCTCTCAGATTGTCACTTACAAGTGACAAGCAATAAATTGTCTGAAACAAATAAAAAAATGTCTTGAAAAAATAATTAATATTTGCAGAAAAATAAAACGTAGTCGAAAGAAACAAAATGCAGAGATAAAGTCCCTTCGAATAATTGCGAAGTACAAAATGAAAAAGGGACAAAAGTTGTCCTGTGATTTTCCTGTATATACAATTTAATTATTTTTTATTGTATTGTAAAAGTTAAAAAAAAATATATTAATGCCAATGTCACTGTATTCATTTTTATTGTCTTCATTTTGCTTTTGCAATTACTTTGATAAATACAATATGTTTGTTAAATCAATTTATTATTTAAGGTGTGTTCGATATATTTATAAAATAATGTTACATACACGTTTTAAGTGTAATCAGGTGAATGTGAATTTTGATATCATTTACGTATATAATGTATATAATTGCCATTAAAAGAAATAACAATTGTACAATTATTGCTTAAAATGCATCCAGTATTTAAAATTGAATAAAAGTCCCCCCCATAGATTATAGGAAAAATTTAATAGGCTTGACTTATAGAAAGATAATTTTTATCTTAACAACAGAAATTCTGAAAAATATTCTGCATAGATTGTGCAAAATATTAAAGAATCAATTGTAATATTCTATTTTTACAAAAAGGTTGGTAACAGAGCACAAAGCTCTTGACACAAATATCGAGGAAATTCTTTTAAATTTGTTTAATTTTATTTTTGAAAATATACATTTTATTAATCATCGCGAAAAGAAACTCAAATTTACAGTAGAAACTATTTCTGTACAAATTTCCGTACAAATTATTTCAGTACAAGAGTGCTCGATAATTGCAAAATATTAATTTGATTCCTTTCTTTAAACAATATCGCTTTACATTTATTTCTTCACTTATAAGTATTTTTTGTGTATAAAATGATGAATTTTTTTTTTTTTTTTTTTTTTGTATTTTATTTTATAGAAACTTTTTACAATCGAATATGACCGTACATTTAACTTTAACTGCCTCGTTAGAGAAAGTTTATATACGATGATGATGGTTAGTCGTCAGATATGATTTTTATACGATTACAAAAATTTCGTACAGTCATACAGAAGAAAAGTAGACTACGAAAGTACATTTGTTGGAGATCAAAATTTGATGAACGTGAGTTCACTGTTGAGTGGTATGCTTTTTATCCAAAACGCATTTTATTAATACAGTTATTTTATCGAAGCAGCATTTGTATCAAAACCTTCAAATTATAAAAAAAAAAAATCATTTTATACAAAACACATTTTATAGATCTTACAAAGTATCAACACCAGTAAGTTATCCCAAAATTATTTTGTCCCGAAATCATTATTCTCAACACACAATTTATCGACACCTGTAAATTATCCCAAAGTTATTTTATCCTAAACATATTATACAAATCCTTCAATATATCAATACTTTCCAATTATCCCAAAATCATTTTATC
>JABFQA010002905.1:0-10506 GCA_022817065.1 Probaryconus sp. ZL-2020
ATAAATATACACAATTCCCACGTCATATAAATTGTTATTAACGCGTACATACTCTAATAATTAATATTTTAATGTTACAATAAAGTTTTTTTTTTTATTACTCATATAAATTTTTATCAATCATTTTTCAATTTCTATTATAGATGCAGTTATTGGACATCATCTGTCTTTTGGATATAATGAGGATAATGGTAAGATTTGTTTCTAGTAAAATCAAAGTAAAAAAAAATTTAAAAAATTCTTCATTTTCAAGTAAGTTTAAAGATTAAAATAATAGTAATGTAAATCTGTAAAAGGTCGTCAACAAAAAAACTAATTCCTTTTTATATTCAAGGTAAACCTAAATTATTATTCTAGGGAGCCTTTATCGCGAATGTTTGTCGTGTATAATTTTAATTTATAAAATGCCTTAGAAAAAAAAAAAATATTGGTATAGAAAACATGTGTGCATCTTATTAATGTGTTTTGCGTCTAGTCTTATTCAATCAATAAATTCAAACAATCATTTCAAAACCAATCTATAATCATAACTCTGTTTACATAAACTTACGTATGAGGAATTGAACTCATTGAAATTTCAATTGCATTCACTTAGAGGAATATTGATTAATGAACCTGAAATTTCAGGACCTGATAAATGGTCTGAAGAATATGACACGTGCACAGGGAAATATCAGTCTCCGATTAATATTTTAGAACATCTGGTTAAAGGTTCAGAATTTCCGCCATTACAATTTTTTGGATTGGAAACCCATCATCTAACGTATATCATTAACAATGGACATACTGGTAGGTAATAAAATCTGTAAAAACATTCTTTCACCAAATATTCATGCATCGATCTTTCATCAATCCACAATGAAAAAAAATATGTGTAGTAATTATAACTGAAAATTTTCAGTTAAAACACTCTGTGTTATAGTAACTGCAGTATTTTCAGTTGAGGTAGCTGTTAAAAAATTATACTAACTGTAATATCAATTATATTAAGTGTAATGACAATTGACACTTTGCAACAACAAATTTCAGTTATTTAAAACAATTATTTCATTATAAGTTATACATTGACTTGACATTACAGTTGATACCAATGGAAAACCGGAAAAATTCAGTTACAAATACTACAAATTTTTTCAGTGCAAAATGTATACAATATTGATTTATATATACATATATGTTTATAAATAATTGTATAAAAATTAGTTATGTTTAAGCTAAATGAGTCTGAGCCAGTATTCATCAAAGGTGGTCCTCTGGAAGCTAGTACATATGTGTTTGAACAGCTTCATTATCATTGGGGTGAACACGATCACGAAGGTTCTGAAACAAATCTAAATAATCACTCTTTCGCAATGGAGCTTCACGCAGTCTTTTACAATCAGGCTTATAAGGATTTTACAAGCGCAATCGCACATACTGACGGTCTTGCAGTGTTGGCGTATTTTTTTGAAGTAATTATTATTATAATAATGTAGTTTAATTTGTATATTATCTCTAAATATTAATGACCGAGAAAAATTCAATGGTTCACAATTAGCGAAAAAATTTGCACGTTTATAGAAACGTTTAAGAATGCAATATCCTTTTGTTTTTTGCAGGCTTCCGAAAAGCCTAACGAAGCATTCGAGCCGATAGTAAGTGCGCTGCCTTCCATTGAAGAAGTGAACACACACGAGAAGCTTCCCGAGTCGCTGCAATTGAAAGCTCTATTGCAACCCGACGAGATTGATACGCAAAATTATTTTACGTATCATGGATCCCTCACCACACCGCCATGCCTGGAAATAGTTACGTGGATTGATTTTAAGGATCCCCTACATTTATCACATCAGCAGGTTTGACACAAATTTTTTTTTATGAAACAAATCATCGCGCTAATGTATTTTAAATGATAATTCATTCGGATGTAACGGCGCGCGAAATTCAACGAAATAATACGCGCGATCTAATTTCAAGTGCAATTATGCACTTGAATGAAGTGCAAAAAAAAAAATGAAGTAAAAAAAAAAAAGATTGTAATAAGAGTGTATTGAAATTTTCAGCTTGCAGCATTTCGAGAAATTAAAACCGCGGAGGGAAACAAACTGAAGCGTAATTTTCGACCGGTTCAGCCGATCGAAGACAGAATTATCTTTCAAAGTATACCACTTACAGTTATAACTAAAGGTGAAGTAAGGGCAGAAGGCGAAGATGCATCAGAAGGTGAAGAACCAAAGGAAGAAACTACAGAGGAAACAAAATCAGAACCAGAAGAAGAACCGGAACCAGAACCAGAGACAGAGACAGAAACTGAAGCTGAACCAGCTACGGAACCAGCTACGGAACCAGAACCGGAGACAAAAACTGAAGCAGAACAACCAGTTGAAACGGAAGCACCAACACCAGTACCAACGACTCCTTCTGATAACGACGTAGCTGGAACATTCAAAGAAGACGAAGACGAAGATCCAAGTAAGGTAACTACCGAAGAAATGGAACAAATGATGGACGAGGGTGGTTCAGGTGACACAGGTTCAGGAAATTTCGAAATGTTCATAAACTTTTTCGTGACAGTATGTACCTTGTGCACCATTTTCGTAATGCGATAAACTCCTTTGACACTTCTAGTCATTTTTTCTATATCAGTCAAGGCCAAAAACTCTTTAACTTGTATATATTGTATCAGGATTTTTTGTAATGAACTTTTTAATATAATTTAATGAATTACAACTAACAGTCATTGATTAATGTTATCTTCGTCCGTTTTAAACGAGATATCCAATTTGTTTGAGAACGTGCAAAGCAATTATTTTACATAGGAGATTTTTTGTTGTATAGTAACAGATGACGATAGCAATCATTTGTAATACCATAATTCACAAAGTAATAACGTGGGCCATTTTGAGAATCTGATGTTCCTGTGCTTTGTTATTAAAAGTCATAATGTTTATTTTTACATGATAGTATATTAATAAACGTTGTTGACTGAGATTCACGAGCATATTTTTATAAGCTAAGCATATCGATGTATTTGTCATTTTGTCAGTAGATTAAAGGAGGACTATTTTTACATTTCTATAACGTAAGATTAAATCAAGGCTTCGTCGGCGTCTATCTTGCAAAATTACGCGTTAATGTCCTAAATATACTGATGTATAAACCACCTTTCTCCACGTAGAAAAAATTAATCATAGTTAAACCATAAAAACTATCGCTCTTGTCTGGAATCAGTGTTAATTAGATTAAAAGAAACCCAGATTCATTATTCTTGTTTTGATAATAAATAATTTCAACACTTTTTTGTTTCTTTTCCACTTTGATTTTCTTTGCGTGGATTCATCTTTGTAATATATCAGCACATAATTCTGTATATTATTTATTTGTTCATAAAAAAAAAAAAAAAAAGATAATTATACTTCAATAATCTACTTTTATTATTTTATTGTTTACAATGAAAGCCGTCACTTTTTATGTTGTAAAGACCGGAAACATTTTCACTTTTTACACGACGCGTCGCAGAAAATGCATGAACACTTGTTTCGTTTGATTTGAATTCACCGGCAACGGCGCTTCATTTTTATTGGCCCGCGTGACGTCCGATATCAATCGAACAATTGCGAATAGTTACGAAACACAAAAGCGGTACGATACAAAAACGCGCGGAGGCTTGTAAAAAGTGAGGGATCGAAACACACCGATTTACTGTTAACACACAAAAAGCAAACGTTATTTATTAGTTACAAAATATGCAATTAAACAAACTGTAATTTTACATTGTAATTTATTTAAATGACGTTACGTCACACGAAAATAATGCAACTTTCAAATGCTGCCTAAGTTAATCGAATATGTTTAAGTTATTACGTTTATGAAATGATTATTTCACGAAAAGAAAAAAAAAAACAAATTTGAACGTTAAGTTTTTCGATTTATATTTGCACTTAGGACGCGAATCAATGCATCAATAGATGTATCATCACCTGAGCAAATAATGTACGAATAATTACGATAATTTATTTTTACAATAATTTTAGATTGACGACAAAGAAAAATCATCGGGGAATACCTGTTTTGGAAGTCAACACAAAACTGAATGTTTCTTTATTTTTATTTCAAAAAGTAAAGGATCCATTGAGTTTTGGTGTCGAATTCATTTTGGGTACTCCCTAATTTTTCAGTTCAGTCAATATAGTATTCTTTGTATACGTAATTTAACGGTTTAATGACCCAAAGTTACAGTCACTCCGTTTGTTAACGCTGTGACAGTTTTCGTTTCTCTTTTTCCTAAGGATTTGTTGAAATAACAAATTTTGTTTTAAAACGAATAGCCATATGGCGCCCATATGGATAAAACTGGGGTCATCGAATCGTTAAAGTCCAAACGAGCCATATTACAATGTACAATGTAAACTATTTATGGCGGTACATTAAACCCTAAAATATTCAATTCGTTATACTATTTTTACAAAGTTATGTTACGGTATTGTTCCATTAAAGTGATTGTTAATATTTAAGTAGCAAGTATTTGTTTTATTTATTATATGGTGTACATTCCTTTTATATATATCAAAATTGTATGTGTATATACGAAGAATAAATTGAAGTCGATTTAAACCAGTTTAGAATCTAATTAGTTTTTTAGTTATTATTCTGTTGATAAAATTTGATAAAACTTTTTTGAAACCATAATGGCACAAAACATTCTGAGAATATTTGGAAATATGCGTAGCACATTGCAATATCCCATGGATGTTATCAGAATGTTTAAAAATCTCTTGTAGAAATAAATTTGTCTGAAAAAGTCTGACAAAGTCTGAAAAAATCGATAAAAGTCTAAAAAAAGTCTGAAAGCCTCTTGAAATTGGAAATTCAGACTTTTGCAGACTTTAGAATATTTCAGACTTTTTCAGAGTTTTTCAGACTTTTTTTTGTTGGTTGAAAAAAGAAGTCTGATAAAGTCTGAAAAACTGTAAAATTCTGCAAAAATCTGAAATATTCTGAAATCAGGAAGACATTTTCAGAACTATTCAGACTTCTTTCGATCAAAGTCTGAAAAAGTCTGAATTCCCAATTTCAAGAAATTTTCAGATTTCTATAAGGGATATTCTGTGTTATTAGGGAACGAATATCATTACCTTTTTTTCTTTTGTTTTTTGGCAAAAGTTGTAAGGTCGATCGCTAATTTTGTCAATCCTTTCAAACAGGACTATTGGTATCGCAATGATCCTTGTGTTGTTTCTTTGAAACGCGCGTCGTTCCGTGCGTGCGCCATCCGCGCATGCGCCGTACAACATTTCATCGGCAAAACAAGCTTTTTTAATAAAAAGCCTTACGAATCGTGACTGTCGCTATATCATTACACGACGATTTCGTACTTTACAGGCTGACCGTTTGGTCAAAGTTGTTTTTTAGATGAACACAAATGTCGAGTCCTAGATGAAAGGGTGTAGCTTCATTATATTCACGACTCTTTGAGCGACCGTCAATATATTTTATCTTATCCGCTTAGTGACAGCGTATTTATGTGCATATGTGTGAGACTATCCTACATTATATATATATAAATATTCGTAGAAACCAAACAGCAGGTAAAATGATTCAAATGAACTTTATCAAAAAACATGTTTTAGGATAATTGTATTTACCATTGGTCTCTTTCATTTTATGATTAGTTAATTAAATTATATTTATTATTATACATTCAATGAACATTCAACATTGAATTAGATGTTTTTTGATTGGATTCTATTTATTTGTATTCTATTGTCAATTTGTAATAAAAAAAAATGGACTTTTTATTATTGGACTATTGACATAATATTTCAATAAAAAGACATGTAACAAATACCAGTAAAATAGTCCAATAAAACAACCATAAAAACCACAGTAATTGTAAACAGACTGAAGCACATTCAAAAACATCCCTTATACGAATGACGTTTCTGCAAAACCCAGGCAAATCTTCTGTCAAAATTCCGACAATGCGGAATAATTGCAAAACCGTTCCAATTTCGACAAGTTCGCAAAATTAATTTACGCAAAAAGAAATGCAATTTCGCAGGACTTTCGTAGTCTCTTGCATAAGTGTCTTTTTCACTATAGTAGTGGTAAATAAAACACCATGAAAATTTGTTTCCCGGTTGCTAAGAGTTTTTCCTACTAGAATCGTGAATTTAGCCGCGAATCCCTAAAGAGTGATTGGTAGCCACTGAAATATAGTAATACAACTAACCTTCAAAGTGTATGCTCCATAAGAGCTAATGTTAATTTCCTCATTTTCAAAATCAAATATCTCGAATAGTAGACAGTCAATTATATTCAAACATAACCAATAATTTATAAATATTGTGTACAATAAGTGATTGAAATTTTAAGAAAATCCCATTATTTCGAGTTTACTGAGATTCAAACCTTAATCTAGTTTTAGTTTTAAATGGCAGTGCCTGTTCCAGTATTACTATATTTCATTGTTGGCAGCGCTGAAAAAGCCGAGGTTAGACGAAGACGCGCGAAGCGGTGCTTTTGCAATCGGCGTGTTTTAGAATAAAAATACCGCTCGTCCAGTAGAGCGAAGACGACAACCAGGATGCGGGACACGGGAGCGAGGAAGACGGGTTACAAAGAGCGCGCGCAAGTCGCGCGATTGCGCGCGATAGAGTGAGACAAGAATACGGTCTCTCTCGGTCGAAACGTCGGTCGTGGTCGTGACTTGAAGCGCCAACGCGGATGCAGTGATCGTCGACGAGCCCACGGTATTTTAATACAAGAACAAAAAAATTAACCATTATTTTTTCAGTAGAAACAATCGCCACGATTTTCGTCATTTCAATTGTTAAGCTCTCGTTCTTTTTTTTTCCCGGTACTTTTCAATTGATTTCGATTGCGCTCCGATTTCGTTGGAGCATTGCAGCAATACGCTTTGCACTTCCTCAAAACACATTTACCTTTTTCACACTTTCGTCTACGACTTTCAATTCCGATACATTTGCACAACGTTTGTCAGATTTCGTGTGTTGTTCTCGTTTGATTTTTCCACGTGAAAAATTCTTCTAAACAATGGATGTACGAGGTTTTTTTTTTTTTTTTCAACAGTTACGGAATCTTGTCATTTTCGACTCGTCCATTGCTCTGTGAATTCAGAACTCGATTCCTTTTTTCAAGCACGATTGCGGCATCGATTAACATAGTTAATTCAATGCTTTTTTTATCCATTTACCATTAAAAATGTACACCAAAATGTTTCCTATGAATTCTGATGATATTCTTGTATATCATTTTTTAATGCATGTCCTTAATTTTTAATGGTATTGTCTTTATTTTTACTTGTGTTTATTTTTCGTTTCTTCTTATTATTATTCTTTTTACGTTCGTTTAAATAATATTGATGTTCAATAATAATAAAGAATATTATGTAAAATAACTGTAACGAATACAATACAAAAAATACCAGAATTTAGTTTGAGACAATTCAATTTAGAAGTTGTTAAATTCAGTTTATCTATGAAAACTGAAAAGGAAAGACTGAGTGAAAGTAGGAAACTGACAAATTTTCATTGACAATTTTGAATGAAATTACGTTTATAATAATAGACTTTTTAGTAAGTTATATGTATATAAAACTAATTTAAAAATTATTTTCTTCTTTTTCCAGATTATATTTGAAAGCAATTGTCAAAAACTGACACAAAATGGTATCCACGCGTCAGTCCAGTAATTCTGGCGGTGGAGGATCTATGGGGGAAATAGCCGGCGAGTCATCGGGATCAACTCGAAGGCAAAATTCCCAATCGCACACGGAATCATCTAATGCAATATCAGTTATTCATGAATCAGAGCCCGTTTCGACCTTAAATCTCCTGGACATGCCAGTTGAAATTTTACAGAAGATACTTGGTTATTTAAGTTACAACACTGTCGCTCATCTACGTCCTGTAAGTCAATTAAAAAGTTATTTCTAACAATAATGCTTTTAATAAAATAATTATACAGAATTGTTATTTATTGTTTGATTTGTAAGGTATGCCATCGAATGGATCGAGTATGCGGTTCTATTTTAAATTCGACGTTTCAAAAACTTCAGACGCAAATGTTGAGTCGCTTTCATGCCATAAAAGCTCAGATGCCAAGACGCGAATCCCAACGTCGAAACCATCCGCTTGCATGTGAATCTGATATTGTAGAAACTTTACACATGCGATTAACTCTATTACAAATGAGTTTCGGCAAACACATCGAAAGAAGACACTGTTGTTTCTTTCCCGGAGAAGTAAATATAAAATAATACATTCTAAATTAACAAGCTTTTTCAATTGTGAATAACAAAATAATATAAAAACATTTCCTTGTAGATTTTAGATGAAGTCTATCGTGTTTTACACTACGTTAAAGTAACAGCCAAAATAGCCAGGCCTTACAAGGTTACCGATGAACTATTTGATTTAAGTACAATGGCAATGGAATACTTCAAAGAACGCATAGAACCTACTTTACCGGAACTACCTTATTTTGGAACAGATTTTGTTGATCTTGCTGCCACTTTTTCTTGTGAGTAATATAACAAATGAACGCATGTGAAATGGAAAGGGTTTATTTATGGAATATTAAAATTTGGATTTCAGCTTGCGGTGATGTTAGTAAACCTCTTTTGTGCCTGGAATCTACTCCGCTGAATGTCGGAGGAGGAATAACCCGAGGAAAAGGAAACGAAGAATCATCACCGCATTCGTCCGATGATAATGGACTCATGGAATCCAGCGTGGTAGTGCCGCAGTCTAACATGGTGCTACGAAAAAGAATTCGCAAAATTAAACAAGGCATGAAGAGATATAATAGTCAATTGACATATATGCGCAGAGAATTACGTAGCTGTAAAGCTAAAATAGCCGAACAACAGAAACAAATTATCGAATACGCCAGTCGACTTGACGACAATGACAAAAAGAACGAAGAAACATCGCGCAAATTCAGTACATTACTGCAGGTATTTACCCAGGTATTTTTAGTACATTTTTGTTATCAGTATCTAATCGTTCTTTGTAAAAACAAGTTTTTATTATTATTATTTCATTTTTGTTTCTAATAAACATTTTGATGTTTAACTGTGATAAACAAATGTTAATCTTCATCTTTCAGGAATTGAACAAATGTAAAACAGAATTGCAATATTGGCGGTCTAAATCGCCAGCCATTCCAGTTTGTGTCGGTTGTGGCCAATCGATGCCAATCTCTGCAGAAGATTTGCAAGCTTTGGACAATCAAGGTGCAGTCCCCGAAGCTTTTGGCGATGGCTTTGAATTTATTCCCATTGCAGAATCACGAAGTCCAACAAGCGAAGGCGCCAGTGTATCGGTAATGCCACAACCAACGCCAGCACCGCCGTCATTTGACATGGCGCCACCGAAAACTTTACCGTCAAGCTCATCTGCAAAACGAAAAAGTGAGGATGCACCTTCCGACACTAAAAAACTGCGTCGTAATGTAAAAGCGCGTCAGGCAAAACGGTCGAAAATATAAATTGGTACAAAAAGTGGAAAGTAAATCAACTTTAATTAAAAGGTACTTAAACATATATATATTTTGTGTATCATTTGATTGTGATTATTATAATATATATATATATATATATCAATTGCATTTTTACAGAAAATAATTAGAAGATAAAAGAACTTGAAGTACGGCCTTCATGTCGATAAAAGAATAATTGTGAAAACACAATAAAAAATTTTATGCAACACCACAATTTCGGCATTGGGATTGTATATAGGAGAACCACAACAAGATCGTAACATTCGATTTCACTTACTTGTATCATCTATATGTGAAATCATCTGATATGCAAGTAGTTAGTAATATTGTAAGTTACTCATGAAAAATAAATTAGAGCTAATTCTGATGATAAATGGAAAATGCATACATAAGAATACATATATTCATAGACATATAGGAGATGCAATAATTTATGAGCTTAGTCCATTGAAATAAATTTTAATATTTTATTTTATTATAATTTTTAATAATTTAACATTTATATATATTTATAATGAAATTTGAAAACAAAAATTACAAATAACATAAATATTTTAAACAACAATGAATTGATTTTATTTTATTTTAACTTATGCTATTTGTATAAGTTGCGATGGTCCTAAGTTGAGCACCGATCTGCACCAGTCCTCGTTCGTAAACAATCATTATCGCGAAATATTGCTACTGTGTGTGGGTGCTATCGGACAGCACTGATATCCATATGTATATATGTATTGTATGTGCATGCCACTTACAGCTAATATACTAATTATTGAAATTCTATATATATTAAATGAAAAAATATATATATAATTTTTTATCGATGTCAACACAAGAAAAAAAAAAAAAAACTATATGTAATTAAAAGATAAAAAATCTCTAAGCTACAAAAATGTGTGTTTCAAATAGGATGAATGAATGAATGTGTCGTTTGACGCATATGTAGACAAATTATAAAATAACGCAGAATTTTATATGTGTCTATATATATATTTATATATA
>JABFQA010002906.1:0-10504 GCA_022817065.1 Probaryconus sp. ZL-2020
GCGCATTTATGATTGAGTAGGGCAAATGCATCTCTGTCACAGCAATAACCCCATCAATGCGCTATCCATTTATTATTAGCCTATTACTATTTCAGTAACATTAAATCGTCCTACTGCGCAGTCAATTATCGCACTTCTAAATCAATCTATGTTAACATTTGATGTGTTTTTGTCAATCTGAATAATTAATTTAATAAATGAATGTTAATTATTTTCTAGAAATATCTTCAAATGTATTATTAGCAGTAGGACATTCTTTATAGTTTCATAAAAAAGTTATTGCCATTAAGTAGATGCCAATATAAAGAATAAAATTACCGATGGTTCAAAGATAATGAAACTGGTACCTATAAAAATGTTCATTTTATTCAATTTCTTCGATGCTCGTATTTGCTTTTTGTATTTTCAAGCAGGTTCATTAAATAGGAAAAATAAACACGAAAGAAAAACAGGACGTGGAAAACGGATATCTTTAGATTCTATAAAGGAATAGGATTTAGGACACGTACGTTTTCTCAGGCTCAATCTAAGCAGCATGTGATCTTCGTGTGCCCGCTGTTGTAACGTGTTTTATTTTATTTTATTCTACTTTTTCTTTTCTCTTCATTTTTGAATACAGCTCGGCAAAAGACGTTATCACGTAAGGTACGTGATCCCTGTTTCTTTCGTATAAGAGAAGAACGCGTGCTTGCATATTTCTCATTGACCACTGAAAATTACGAATTTTCGAAATTACGCTTTTCAAAACCTTAAATTGAATATATTCTTTGTTCAAGCACTCGTTCCAACGTCCGCTGATACATTTTAAATGAGATGATATCTAGTGGAAACACAATTTCGCTTGAATTAAAAAAAAGTAATAGCGTCGTGCTTATCCTTATTCGGTTACATAAAATCGCTTTTCTTATAGGATCTGGCAATTCTGTTCATTTGCCGCTAGATACGTTCGTAGTCTTATCGGCTGAGTCACTCCTAACTTTTCCTTTCACCCCTTCATCGAATTCAATGCAGTGCTATTCTGAAAACACGTAGAATGTAATTCTGTAAAATTACATTCTGTGCACTGATAATCACTGCAATTTAACAATGCATTTTGTTGCTTCGCACATTTATTTGCGAATACAAAAAACTAAACAATTATTTTTTGTGCTATAACAATTTTTGGAAACCTTTGTTAATATATAATTGTGAAAAGAATTTTAATAGAAACTTTCAAAAGCGTGTATTTTAATAGTTTTCAATTTTCCGATAAGATTTTATCTTTGCGAATTTACTCTATTTATGTTACAATAATATCATACAATTTGTGATTTAATCATTACCTCATTAACCCATACATATATAATAATTTAATTCTTAAAGTATTCTTATCTGTCATAAGACTTAATACAAAAACGGAAATACTTGAATTGCAATGGAATGAAGATTCATCATGTTTTTATCATCTGAGAATTTCGTTCAAAGTTATCTGTAAAGTGTTCATAAGCTTTAAAAAATATCCATCAAATATTTTGTCAAGCATTGAATGGTCAATTGAATTTTTTATCTTAACTTCTATTAATCTGGATGAAATAAAACGAGAAGTTAGAAAAATAAAGTTTCGTTGTATTATCGTCATGGAAAAATAAAGAAAAATGACGAACCAAGAGGCATAAAAAACGAGCGGAAAGGTTGAATAAACGACAGAGCCTTCGTTGATCGCACCAATATCCGGAACGCGGCCCGGATTTGCTTGCAGGCCACCTGGAAAAATGCCCGCGGCTTGAAAGAAGGCTCGCTTTGGAGAACGTTTAAAACTCCAGTCTTTCCATACTTCTCGAGTTCGCTCTTTGACCAGATTGAATTCCCATTGATTTTCGATATGCGACTCGACCATTAAAAGAACACGTGCGGGTTTAAGTTCAATTCAACCCAAATAAAAAGCACGACATTTGCGAAAAGCTCGAATATATTTCTTTTTTGCAAAAATGATGAACGTAAAATATTTGGATCAAAGTAGAAATATCGATTTCCAATTAATGGTTCTTCGTTAAATAATACGAAATTTCATAAAAGTTTTTAACTTTATCATATCATTTTACTAGCGTAAAATTTCCTTTCGTTAATAAAGTAACGTTGTTAATAAATATTTGATAAACGTGATGAAAATTTTGATTTGCAAATTCACATTTGCATATGTGTTTATAAATTTTTTTCTTTTCAAATGTGTTTTATGGAAAATAATTGATGCAATTTCAGTTAATTAATTTTACAGGAGTACATTAAATTTACTGTAAATACAGAATAATGAAGTTAACAGAAAATGATGAAAGCTTAATAAACGAAGGTAGAACGTAATACATTGGGTCGATAATTGTGGTTTTTGTTTTATAGCAAAACAAATAGAAAAAATAAGTGCAGCCGCAAACTGTCCTTATAATTCGGCTATTACAATATACGTGTCTCTCTGTATTATGATTGCGCTGAATAGTTCTTTTAGATGACGTGTTACCTCTAACTTAAAAGCCACCGCTGTAATCAAAGCTGTGTCACAGACCTTACAAAGCCACACGAAGACAAAGAATTTGTCGAGAGAATTCCATTTACCAAGGAAAACTACTAAAGCACAACTTTTAAAATGGACTAACTCATTGTCTATCGTTAAAAAATCTTTTTAATGTATAAAGGAAGCATTTTCGTTAAGTAATTTTCAAAGCCTTTCCAAGAATTTATGCAGAAATCACGCTTTAACTTGAAAAGTTTTATTACGATATAAATTTATATGCAAATTTCTATTTGCTTGTGATTTGTTTAAAATTAATTTAAAGTTAACACAGAAGACAAACTTGTGAGGATGAAATTAATGAATAATTCCAATGGACAATTATTGCATTAAAGCGCAACATAATTTCTCAATCTTCATCAATTTAAGAACTCTAATTCTAAAATTCCTCATTTAGTTTGTCACGCCATTGGGATTTCCAAAAGGTGTTTTTCGTTGGAAACAAGACGCTGCTGGTCTCTTATGATAACAATCTCAACGATGCGACATTATAAATCCCGGAGGCGAAAGTTGGCGAACGCGCGAAGGTTACCGCGCAATATGCCTCAAGGTAGCAAACACTACCAGAATGTTACAAACGTTTGTATTTGTTCTGGAGAGTTTGCGCCGAACAAACGCACGATGCATCCACAATAGTGACAATTTGCGTCCCTTCGTACGAGACGTTTTACGCTGTTATGATTTAGTAATAACTTTATTAATAGAGCATTTCGTTCAAAAAAAAAAATTCTGTCTAATCCATTATTCGAATATAAAAAATGAAAAGGATATCATCGTCCAATCGAATTTCCGTAAAATTTCCGAATTTTCGAAAAATCGAATTATCGTAAAAAATTTCAATCCGATAGGAAAAGCCTGCGGTGCATACATGACTCTTGTTTATATACATTTTGTATTAAAAAATACACTTCAATAACTGATCAAACATTTGAATGCATTTCTATCGGAGATATATAAATCTCGAATAAATGCACCTTTTCTCACAATAATATTTCAACTTGAAACTCCTAAATTAAATGCAAGTTCAATTAATTTAAGCCGGTATTAGCGTGAGAAATCATACCCTTCAAATTCTTTTATATAGAATAGTATCCATTATAGCCAATTCCGAAGCGCAAGATGAAATTGGTTAATGTAAACGACAGTTCATCAAGCTAAATATAATTTGAAAAATAATTCTGTCCTCGGGATCGAATCAAGCAAGGTTATATACAATTTAACGATGCCGTCAAATCCTTCTTCTAGACGAAGAATAAATTTTGTGTCAAAATCATGTTCCGTGAAATAGTTGATTGAGCAAAAAATTGTTAAGGTAATATATGCAAAAAGGAACTTAGGTCTGACGATATCAAAAAGTCGTCACTCTGTTTAACTTTGGCGGTAATACGATTAAGTTCGCGGGCAACCCCAGTGATTTTCATCGGAATTTCAATCTCGTTCGTCTGAAGGGTGACTTTAACGCGCTTCACCGCTCGCCACCACTACGAAAAGACCACGTATCGAATTTTAATCAATCAACTATAGGACAGCCAATTCCAAAGCCAATTAACATATTCATCTAAAACCTGTTTTTTGCTCGATTCCACGGGAATTCAAATTTTACCAACGTAACTTTAGATTATTCCCTGTTTTCCGTTCTTTTCCCTCTAACTGAAGAGGTACAATTCAAATTATCAATTCCTATGGCAGTTACATATATGCCAATTCAACAAGGAAATTAATTAGTCCGGTTAAATTAATAGTGTGAAATATTAACAGCTATCGCAAATATAAATGTCGGAAAATACTCGGCAAAAAACAACAAAAAAGTTAAATGGAAATTCACGAATTAATTAATTAATAATATTATAGAAAATTATTATATAATATTCAGATAACATATTCATTACGATTTGCAATGCATGATTTTGGTTTTGATGTATTTAAAAATATACTTTAAAGAATAAATATTGATCAATCATTACAGATCGTAACAATCAAATCAGAAATTGTACATCGTTACAGATTAATTGATGTTTAATTGGTATTTAATGAATATATTTTAAATGACACTCATTCATCACTGAATTGTTATAAATATATCAATACTGTGTAATGCAATTACACTTTTTAATATATTTTAATTATTGATGTTAATGCCATAGGAGAAATTATTGGAGTTTACACAGTTCAATCATTATATTATATCATATACGTTTTTTCTTTTCTTATTAACATAATTAAACTGCATTAGAAACAATGTTAAAATCAATATCAAAACAATATCAACTATTCATTGATACTTTTAATGAATTAAATTCAATTATGTTGTACACATAAGCAAGTAATATTTATTGGTGTTACCATTTCACAATAGGAAAATGAGATTATCATTTGTTACATCGTAGATAATTAATTTGTTCTTATTCAGAACTCATAATTATAATTAATTATTATACACGATACCAATTTTTATTCAAACGGTGTTAATCCAAGGTAATTAAGTAACACAGTATAAACAAATGTAATTATTTGTCAATTTATTAACTTCAACAACAATTATGCTCAATAAACATATTTTTATCATATTACAATTTTACAGTGTAAATAGATCAGTAATATAGAAACTAAAAAGTTTTTCTGTTAATATTTTTACATTTAACATTAATCGCATCCTGATTCGGGTGCATAAACATTAAATATCTCGAGATCTACTGCAATAATCACTCGAGGATCGTCTGCATTTCGATTGGATTCGATACGTGCATTGATGGATTACGGATTACCGAGAAACGCTGGCATGCTATTAACGGATTACTGGACGGGCTCGGAAAAACAATTTTCTGCTTTCAGTATTTTCCGTACGCAACTAACCGTCACTTAGCTCTGAATAATTTTAACGAATGCTAATTAAAATTCTATGTTTGCGAATGTACTTTATCGTTCGAATTATTGAAAGCTCGATGCTAATCACTGTTTTAAGAATATATGCATTTGTTTGGTTGTAACAATTCTCCTAATACGAATTTCACATATAATTGATTAAACTAAACAATGTTTGTTTAGTGACTAGAAATTGAAATCACCGTTGAAAGGATAATTGGTTCAATATTAAAGGATTAATGTTTACAACATAATAATTGAAGCAAACAATTGCAACGGTAAAATTAAAATTTCATTAACATACCTATTGCAACTAGAATTATTACAAGTCACGAATAGGTACGGTAAAATTATTCCGTCGCAAGTACGCCTGTAAATAAAATTGCACAGAAGAAAATTAATGTCAAGAAAGAAAACATTATGTGGAGAGCAAACTAGATAAGTCCATTTCTAATTATATATTCAAATGCAAATGTAAGGAAGTGATTATGAACTGTAAGTGGAGCCTTAATTTCGACTGTAAATACGAAAAATGGAAGAAAACTAAAAAGATTTCTTTCTCGCGGAAAAGATAATCGATAAGAACTTGCAGTTTCCCCAAGTAATTGCGAAAGCAAAGACTGCTGCGCGAGCATATTCCCCTTTTCTGATTTCCTTTCTAGAGAGCTTAGACCTTTCTTACTCCCAAGTTATTGTAAAGTTACGTAACTTTATTATTATGGAGTCAATAATATGGACATTGGTAAAACGTTGGAGCAATTAATGTGTGCAATTAAAGTGACACAGAGAGGCGTGTTGTCAATGTCGAAACTTTGGCGACGTCTTGGCGTCGAAGAAAAATCGTTATCGGCTGGTAATTATCGTCGATAAGGAACTTTAATGTTGTCCGGAAACCTTCTTACGAGCCCGATAGTGCACTAATTACAGGTACCATTTAGCAGCTGTAATGGAGAAACGTGCCTCTTAAACTGTTAGTCATAGGAGCAGAAACAGCTATGGACAGGCACAGTTGTAGAATGGCGAATATCGTGCACCAGAATACGAGCTCCGTGTCGGTTTCTCGTGAACGCGATACGAATAATTAATATACCCATAAACAAGGCCACTGTGGGTGTGCGATATCGCCCTACCGACATATAAAATTGATACCCGGCATGCACCAGCACGTTGTTCGCTCCGAGCTCCTATTACCTATCTATTGCATACGATACACATGCATTGATGTTGCATAGTATGTGTACGTCGTAATCTTCGTCCCTTAATTATGCATGTACGTATAAGTACTCTATCAAGATATTTATGTGTATAAAAAATCAATCGCAATTTGAGACGTTCGTTTAAATAATAAACAAATTTATTATTTTTATTCATTGAAATAATCTTGGTTCTGATAAAAGTTTCATGGCGGATGATGAACATCAATCTGTTAGTAATGGAGAAATTTTGAGAGAAAAAAATGGAGTGTAGTTGATGAAGAACGAAGTTAAGAAATGGGAAAAATGTTTACGAACAACATCTCTGAGCAGTGAGAATATTAAAGTGGATATGTACGGTTTTATTAATATTGGTGTAAATAAACGTTATCACGAGAGCACTCAAAAGGTTTTCGGCACGTGAAATAATTTTTTTCAGGCAAATAAGAGAGGTACCTACAATGAGAATATGCCATATGGAAGAACACTAAAAATACATGCAACGCAATGTGAGGCTTTTGCAACGAAAATAACTTTTACCTTGCAAAAAAGTGAATACCCGAATAAAAAAATTTTATGGTTCATCATATATACGATGCGATACTGAGTGCAGTAGTATACGTTGGATAAATCAATATTATTGATAAAGCATTACTTCATTTATAATCCGGCGATAAAAATATTTGGTGAAATTCTTGCATTATTTAAATTCGTGATAATCTTGAAGTTAAGTGAAATCTTTAATTTATAATCATTTATGTTATTAATTATTATGTATCTGAAAATCGTTTAAAAGTTTAATTGATCGAATTTAAACTTCTATTATTATTGTGCTATATTATTAATTACAGTATATAAACTTTGAAATTTAATTACAAAAAAAAATGTAAGCTCGATTTAAATTTCTTAAATAACATTTCAAATTGTTAACTTAAAACTAATGTAATTCAAAAACGATTTACTGGAAAAAATTTTACTTAAAAATAAAATGTAGAACGAAATATTATTGATCATCTGTTTCGATATGTATGTTGTGTAATGTGGGCAAATAAACGTATCGTAAACAGAAAAATGCTTCGTTGGATCTTGTGGAAACGGCACGAAACCATTTATATCGAAAGTACACGCCAGTTCAGAAGCATATGACGTATTCTTGAGGCGTATATTCTAGTGTGAACACAAAATTATCGGAGTCACATCTCGCAAAATATTGCTAACTAAAAAAAGAAGCTATTTACGGATGCATTCCCCTATATGATAATAAAAAAAAATTTTATTTTAAGAACACAATAAATAGGAATAATATCATTTTAATAATAATAGTCACGTTTTACATGATCAAATATTGTATAAATATGATCTAAACTATTGACGATCCTTCTAAATTAATGCTGGCATAAAAGCAGTATCAAGACATTGTTGACGACATTAATAGCTAATAAGTTAACGTATACGAGGAAACATACGTATTCATATATCAACATAGGTGCTTTTCTACAGCATGAACAACATTTTAGAATCCTCTCGTTTGAATTTAACGACTGAATTTACATTTAGAGAAGCTTCCTTACACCAAAGCATACATCGTGTATACTAATCTAATGCAGAATGATACCGACAGTCGTTCTTGACATTATAATCACGGTCCATTGACCATTCTCAACTCGTGGCTTGCGATTTTCAAATTACATGAACGACCCTGGCGTTGTGTTAGAATTCATCGACAGCAATTTAACTTACAAGGTATTTAGAGCTGTTTGCTGACTTTTACGAGGAGAACAGACCATATTATGGAAGTGCACTTTCGTGTCTCCCAAAACTGTTCTCTTTTACTGTCGATTTAATCTGTATTTTTATGTAAAGGCGCATCGTATAGTAAAATGAAAGTGGGCACAATGCATTCAAACAGTTTCCCTACTGTTTTTTTCAAGAACAATCTAATAGGATTTTAAAGAATAACGTATGTTTACTTTGAGGTGGATTCAGTTCCCTGAGAAACTGAATTATAACGGAAGTTTATAGCTGTGATGTATGTCTATTGGTGTTTCCAACTAGAAATGTCTCGAGCACGCCTTCCTGTAATGGGCTACTCTATCAGACGCCTTAATCGGTATCAGATTAGGATATAATGGTAGAAATTATTACGTTACGATACCCAGAAATATGGTTTCAAGGGTTAAACTGAAGAGACGCTTGTTAAATGAGAACTACAATTACAGTTTTTCTTCGTATCGCCTGATCTAAACAATACTATTTTAATTTATGAATGATATGGCTTATGGAAGTATTAAAACTTTTGATTGTGAAAAATAAAATTCATTTATGTTCGTAGATATTTGCAGTAAATAAATTTATGTGAAAAAAGTGTCGGTACAAAAACAGAGGGCAGAAGGCTTGATGGTATACTCTAAGATAATGCTATCCAAATGGTAAAAGCGATTTTCTTTCTAATAAAATAGTCCACCTGGAATTTCTTTTCTACTCGTTGAATCACGTATGAAAAACTATATATCATTTCCCTGGTGTCATATTTCTGTTTTAGTTGTTAGTCGGCAATAACAACGGGTTCGAGGAAAAGGAGCAAAAATTCGATCCTCCTATCCTGGCAACGAAAGTGCGCTTTATTCCTCACACGTCACACATACGCATTGCCTGCTTGCGAGTCGAACTTTACGGTTGTTCTTGGACTGGTAAGTGAAATTTATGATTGGAATAATGCATTATGCTTTTTACGAGTTTACGTACGACGCGTCACTAGTAAATCATACTGTCTAAGAAGAAAAATTATAAATTAACTTCTGTCACCATAACCAGATTATTCTTATTATGCATACGTAACATGTACATCTTTTATAAATGTTACATATAGTACACTCGTACTGTCATAATTTTTATTGGATAAAAAACGACGTCTCAGCATGTTTATAAATGTTATAGGTTTTATCATATAGGAACATGAAATTTCACAAATTCTTATCAATGATATATAGTATTATATATATTTTTTTCTTTATTTTTAAACATGTTGTTACTTGTAACATAAAATTCGAAGGTTATTCATCTTTTCTATATAAATCTGTAAAAATTGAACACGATTCGATGATTCAATTACATTAAAGATATTTTTAAAAAATCTCTTTTATAGATCAAGTTTAATTTTACTTTATCCCACTGAAAAATAGATCAGGCTAAATTTGCAGATATTTAACAGATTTGATTGCATCTTATTTGAACAAAATTCCAAATCAACTTCAACTTGTATGCTGAAACTAGCTGTTTATAAATATTTCTAAAATTGATATTTTTTTCGAATCAGAATGATATTTTATATACATAATTAAAGAGTCTTTCACACAAAGAATAATTATTTTAATTTTGTAAACTTTAAAGTCACTTTGTTAAATGTTTAAAACAATGAATATTATAATTAAACTTTCGAATATTTTTTTCAAATTTATCCCCTGATCGCGTTCAATTTGAATAACTAATTTGCCGTAAATTTGCTTTACACGAAGGATCTCGCAAAGGGTTTTGTAAAAATTGACCCGCCTGTCATTTACAAGACGATAAAGTAGGTTAATATATTCAGCATAATTAGTATATACGTAATTATGATTCCCTTCATTTTTCCTGGACGAGTGCGTCTGGCTTGCGCGTGTCTGAGATTAAAGCAGATTTATGATCGACCAGAAATGGCGCAGCTGGATGTGTATTAATTTAATCCAAAACGTTACAGCAAATTGCTGTAGATTTGTGCTACGCGTAGCCAGCTGTGCTCATGACTAGTATTCACCATCGAGCTACAAAAACGCTAATGCATGTCATATAAAGTTGAGCGTCAGAAGCGCTGGTACAGAGTGCAATAAAGCTAATTGACATTCTGATAACCGTATAACTGATTACAATT
>JABFQA010002907.1:0-10502 GCA_022817065.1 Probaryconus sp. ZL-2020
GTAATTGGTACTTGAGTTTGAAAAAGCTCATTTGTTCTGTTTGTATTGCAAACGAAAACGCGAAAAACGCGCCAGGTGAAACGAGGGGGTGGAAAAAGATGAGAAGTAGACGAGGGGGGGGGAGGGGAGGGTTGAGCAGTAGTGAAATAAAGAAGAGGGCAGAGACTCTTGTTGGGTTTCGCATCTCGCCAGAAAATAAAGGATCAGCGCGAGAGAGGACGCACGTCGGCCAAGTACACAAAAGCATTTTCCCACTTTCATCCAATGCCTCGGATAAAGAACGGAAGCGGCAAAAGGTTCTTTGCTTGATTCGCGTAATTTACCTTTCTTACGATTTCGCATCACGCCATAATGCTATATTCCAAAGGTCAGAGTTTTCTTTTCTGATATCTGTCATGTACAAAGTACAAACAGTAACGTTACTGCGTTTCTACGTTTAATGAAGAATATCTGATTTTCGTACGGATGAAAAACAAAGGATAGAGTGCGCAATATTTAATTCAATTTAATGTAAAATGATTTTTATTTGAAGATTACTTGATGCCGATCGAACGTTTGTTGTTTGTGCGACATAATTTGATTTGACCGCCGAGATTTATTGTTTATTCATTTTCTGTCGCACGAATAAACGAAAAATAAACTGCGTTTCAAATTCCCCTTTCACGAAGATTATGCAAATATTTTTTCAGCGCCATTTCAGAACGATGAAAAATCCCCATTTCATTTAATAAAAAGCAACACCATTAACCACTACTTGACTCGGCTCTTCGCATATATATCCATTAAAAAAGCATATACATTCTGCGCGTAGTACATTACATAGCCTGGCTATTGGTCAATATTTGTATCGAGCCTTTTATCCGCAAACACAATTTCGGTATTATTATATCACTTATTTCATCTTGCAAGTAGGTTAAAATGATCCAAGAGGTGCTCGTGGCTATTTTTAGCGCACAAACCCATAAAGGCTACGAGCCATCTTTTATTTTCGATCGTACCAGCCAAGCAGAAGGGTCATGTAAATCTCGTAAAAAAGATGGGATGGAGGGACAGAAGTGATAATGAGATAAATATGACATTAGCATATTTTTGTGCGAAAATAAAAGGAGGTGCAATTTTCATTTGCAAAATATTTTTGCGAAATAAACGGATGTAATGAAGTTTAGAATTTTGTTTTTTACATTTGTGAAAAATTTTAAAAATGAAAAAATAACTATTTGGTTGATAAATTGATTTTAAAATTGCAGAGGTACTTTTGCTTTGGATTCAATTTCACTTGAAACGATGGCACTTGATTTTGTTTTTAGAGGCACATAATTAATTCGGAACGTTATATCTTTTTGATTATTTCAGTGAATGATTCATTATTGATTATTTTAATGATGAACGAAAACTTGGCTAAAAGTGGAAAATAATTATCAACTGAAGTGAATATAAAAAGGTTATTAATTTTTCATTAAAAATGAAAGTTCATTAATCTCGTAAACTGATAAAAAGGCTGATCAGTGGAAATAGTTGAATGAAAATTCACGCAATTGAAAATATCAATGTAACCAATTCAGTCACAATTCAAAGAAATTTATTTTGTTAAATTATGAAAAAAAAATGTTTTAATCATTTTTTTTTTTTCAACATCCACATTTATAAATATACAGATAAAATGTAACGACATAAAAAACTTGACAAATAACACGTGTTCAAAGAAAGTTCTTTAAAAGATGCTCTTCTTTGTTAGCTTCCGTTGAAATTCATAGACGAGATCCCGGTTCTGATTTTTATGTATTTACCAAAGAAATCAGCAGATTTAAACTCACAGTCAGCGAAATTCGTAATGTTTGTTTGATAAACGCCGTTTACGTCAGGTTATTTGTACCCCAAACTGTATTGGTTATAATTCCGGTATCGTTTACACAGAAAACTTGTCTTATATTTTTGGGATTGTTCTATTAATACACACTCGCGAACGTGAATCATGTCACGTTGCTTCTTCTTAATCGAAAAGCCCCCCAAAAAAAGGATTCGCTTAATTTCAATAATTATACCACGTAAATTTGTAAATTAGTTCAACTTCTTAGATAATGAAAATGACAGAATGGTGGCCCTGAGAAGTCCTGAACAAAAAAATCCTGACAACTTTATCCAATGAACGTTTTGAAATTCAAATGTTTATTAGGATCAAGTTGATTCAAAAAGGTCCTTTGGAGAAGTTACCCTCTAATTTCCTCGCTAAGTTTTCAAATTATGGATTAGTTTGTTAACTTGCAATTAAAACTTCATCTTGCCTTAGAGGGAATAAGTTGACAACAGTTTCGTAAGTCAAAGTTTATTTTTAAAGAATATTTCATTGTCAGCAGAACATTTGTTACTTTTTTAATTAAGCCAAGAACTAATTTGTAGCAAAGTAAATTTGGGAATTACACTTGGCAATAATTTCTACGAATTATTAAAGGCATTATGCTCCGACATAAATTACTTGTTTCATTAAAGGGCCGCGTAACACTGATTTTATTTTTAATTAATGTTTTTTTAAGTGCTTTAATTTACAAATTACATTTCTTTAAGCGCGTTTGTTATAATTATCTTTATATTTTGTCTTTGTTGTTATTTGAATATAACTTTCTTTTGCTTCGTTAAAGGGTAGTTGGCACTGTAAAGTACCGGGGTTTGCGTTATTACAGCAGTATTTAAAGCATATTTTTACATAATTACATATACCAACTTTTTTTTTTCAAGAATTGTGTCTCCAGCTATCTCGTTAATTTAGATGCAGCCTGCGGGGCAATGAGTTACATTAATGCAGTTATAGATTTTTCGCTTCAAATTAAGAATAATATGACGCTCTATGCTGAAATGCATAAATTTCATTTAAAATTACCGTGAAAAATTAGAAAAGAAATGTGTTTTTAGTCGAGCAATATTGCAATTTTCTTTCCTCTGTTTTCTTTTTTTTTGCAAACTTTAATAAAGAAACGGCTAAAAATTAAATAGTTAGAATAACACGTCGCGAAATATCCAGAATAAATAAATAATAAACAGATACAAATAGTTGATCGTCGCAATGAAATTAATAATGACGAATGGAGACGAAATAAGCGTTCAAAAACAACGTTATTTCTAGAGCTCGTATCAACAAATGTTGGCAAGAGTTAAGTTCCTCATGGTTGTTCCTACGTTTCCGCGAGATGCGCCTATGTCGGAATAGTCACGAGAACTTTCATACGTACAATTAAATCTCGACGAGTTTCACCGCTCGCGAGAGCATTTCGCAAAATTTAACGAGTCAAAGTTCTGTTGAGAATACTCATTTCTGACCAAACTTCCTATAATAATAAAAAAAAAAACTAATTTTAAGAAACACCTAACAATAATCATAAATGAAAAGTCAAGAACATTTATGAGAAAACGTTTAAGTCGATCTTGATTTTTTTTTTTTTCTTTGACCAAGCCTCGAAATATCCCATTCGACTAAATCCGCTGAATGGACAAAATTAAAACTTGCAAATTTGCTCAGTCGTTTTTATACGACGCAATAAAAAAAAAAAGAAGCAATTTCCTAAATTTCAATTCTACAAGGTTGATTTGATTTGGAAGTTATTTGAATAATTCGACTCGGGAATTGAAACCCGGATATTTGAATTCTTAAAACAGCAATCACGCTGGCGCATATTTTGGGTTCATTACAGTAAATTACGGGAAATAATAAATGTCCCTTACTCGCTTTAACCACCGCAGTTTAATATGCAGTTGGCTCCGGCTTTGTTCTTTTGACTTTGACGAGAAAGATGAAGGAAGAAAGAGCGTCTGAAGATCTATCTATATGCACGAGTCAAGGTCAGCGTTAACGCAGTATTTAGTAACTCTCGAAATACACGAAACAGAGAAAGAGAAAGAGAAAGAGAGAGAGAGAGACAAGTGTCGTTAAATTAAAGGACATCAAGAATCTTAACGAAAAGTCGTCGACAATTCATTTAACATTTTTTTGTCATATTTATCGCTATAACGAGAGAAATAATTTTTATTCGAATAAAATAAATTGAACCAAGCTTTTTACGACAACCATTATAAAAATAAATAAATCAAACAAACGCAAGGAACAGTGCTCGAGCTGTAAAATATGAGACATTGGTCTCATATTTTCCAGAGCAATCTTCAAACAACTTCGTCCCTTTTTCAGAGTCCTATTTCTCGCACAAAAAAAAAAAAACTTTCATTCTGCAGACAACGCAGAAACTATTTCATTCTCCTTCTTCGAATTACAATTTCCTCTTGCGTCGTTTGAAATAGAGTCTGACTCGTGGAAAACATATTTTCCGGGCAGCAGATAACGAGCAAAGCGACGCTAATGCTAATGAAATTTCAAGCTTTTATCTCGTTAGATAAAAATTGAAGTACACGCTCTCTTCGATCAGGAGCCTCGTACTTGAGAGTGTTAACTTGTTTTTCGATTCGATTATCTATTATTTTAATATCAGCCTTACATTACCGAAAGAAATAAATCTTTCAAGATCTGTACACTTTGGAGAAGAAACTTTGGAGATATTTACTATCGAGTATAGTAAAAATTTACCTAATTTATACTAAAATTTAGTATAAAGAGAATAAATTTTATTATTATGTAGGTAAATTTTTACTATATTTGATAGTAAATATCTCAAAAATTTGTTTTTGTCTTTGCTTAATGATAAAGTATAGTAATTTTTGTAGTAACTTTTTTCTCCATGTACAGTCGTTTGGAATAACTACAATAAATTTTGTGAATTTAGATATTTTATTTTTAATATGTTGATTGTGAATGACTATTTCGTTCATTGTATCCTCAGAGTAACATAAAGTATAATTATAATCATCACTCAGGCAATGTCATTGAGCCGTGTAATCAACAGTTACAAGAATAGCCACGGATCAGTTAACTTCACCGAGGATAATGCGTCGAGCCGGGATGTCCAGTGGACGATACATTTTCCAGCTTTACGATTTCCAATGGTTGGACATACGTTTTTATGTCAACATGGTTTAGAAGCTCACAATTTTACGTATCCGTCTGAAATTATTTTTTACTTTCCATTAAAAGATAACGGAGGAGATTGGATAACACACGTGAAACAATGATCTAACACTTCAGAAATGATTTTCAATCAAAATTCATTATGTTGGAAAATGTATTTCAACGTAACTTGAATTTCACAAAACTCGTTGAACGCTTGATAACGATTACATCAACCATGATTATGAAAAACCACGACACTTAACGTAATAATTGCGCTATGTAATTGTTTGCATTAGTTAAGTTGTATCAAATAGCAGAGGAAAGTTTGGTAATATCGGGAAACATTGTTATACCAGAAACTATGAACTTGAGCATTATAAACTTTTGTACGGCAAACACTTATTGTTTCAACTGTTCGCGAAAACTTTCTGCATGTTTATGAGCATTCGTATAAATTTATGTACGTTTCTCAAAAAAAAAAAAACGTTTTCTGACAGATAAAAATTTTTAACGTCTATTAAATTTGCAAGCAAATGCACTTCTCCTGACACACACGTAAAAGTTATGGAAACACTAGTCAGGACGAATTTTTAATCATACGAAGACGTTCTTTATGTCGACAAAACAAATAATTAATTAATTAATTACAAACATTTTCGAATTTTACATAAACATATACACATAAAAAATGACAAACCACGGTTTCAATTTTCACGTAAGAAGAAACTTCTTGACCTACTTGCAAGCACATCATTTTGATTTCTCGTGGAAAATGACATCGTTGCAAATTACGCGGCAATTTCTGGCGTGCTAAAGTAAAAATAAAAAAAAAAAGAAAGAAGTTTTTTTTTACAAGGAGTGTCTTTACTTCAAAACATAGAAATACAGTCTAAGAGAGAGGAAAAACGTGGAAAGATAAATCCTGCGCAGGGAAAGCACTCGAGGGATATTTAATTAAAATACACCCTGTTATTATGAACCATTGTGACACTTATATTCACGACGAAAAGTACTTTGGCGAAATTTTAACGCTCCAGCCATTTGATTGACGTTTTAAGACTGAGTGACGTGATTCTGGTAAAAACCAAAATGATGTTTTTGGATTTGAAATTGCAATTTGAACGAATTCATTTGAAATTGAGGATTAAGGAAAACGTAAAACGCAGTGTCAAAAGAGAAAGTTAGAAAAGTAAATATATAGTTTTCTCAATGTATTTACCGTTTAATAAATAATATTAAATATTATTTATTATTTCATTATTTTAATAGTATTTAATACTATTTAGTGCGTGAAAATAGTATCTAATGTGTTTTAACCAAACGCTATGTATCGCAGAAATATTTATTGCATTTCCGGTTCAATTACGTCGCAGATACAGAATATTAGTATGAATTTGAAACGACGTATTTATCATTAACTCGATGTTGAAATGACCGGCATGTGGTTCAGTTGCAGTACATTAGCAAGCGTGTAGTTTCTAAACCTATTGCACGGTACACAGCCGCAAGCAAAAGTTTAATGTGTTCATTGAAATGTTGTTTAAATGTAGCTCACAGATGAGGATGACATTTCCCGTAATATCTGTCCAATAACTGGAATTTTAAAATGAATACTTTGCTCAAACTATATTCGACGTTGAAAAAAAAAACTTTGCCAAACTTTTCAAACTTCTTTCTAAATTTATTTTAAATCAATACAAATGATCGAATAAAAATTTAACATCTTTTTTGCACAAACGTTTTTTTTACTATTTTTCGAAGAAAAATTGACATTCAATCATTAAAAAATGAAAAGGAGGTTAATCATTTAATTTCTCGTTTGTTTTGCGATTCATTTTCATCGTGCATTGTTTGTATAATAATCTTATAAATAATTTAAATATCAAAGGTAATTCAACCCTCTCTGAAATAAGGTGAAACACAAGACGAGTGGAACAGAGGAGAGCACGCAAAGAAACAATGTCAAAAGAATGAAGGAGCGGTGGAGGCAGCTCGTTATATCTCGCAGAACTAAAGATTCCGAGCACTCCTTTCGTTGTCGAGCTCATTTTGTACGTATGTATTTGGCGGTGAGACTAAGGTGCAAGACAAACCGTAGCTGCAGGAAGAGATGAGGAGCACTCGTGATAATTTTTTAAGAGGATCCGAGTGCTTTCGACTCGCGAAGCACTCAATAATTTCATTGATCGCTTCAATGGAGGCGTTTCAAGCGAATTATTACGTTAACGTTGATCGCTCATGTTGATAAACGGTTTTAACATCGTCGCGTGTCGAATCTTTTATGCTGAGTTACTCTTGTTCAATTAATCTTGTAATCTTTCACTTTACGTTTAAAACCGATACTTTTCTTTCTTTCGTATTTTGTAACGGTAATAATCATGTAGCGTCAATTGTCTGACCATTCACTGACAATGATCACTTATTCGTTGAAAATATTGTTTAGAATTAAATTAATTTTCACAAGATAATTTTTCGAAATTGTTCGTTAATATTCATTAAAGTTATCAGGCTCCTTCCTTAATCTATTATTTTACAAAAGTGATACTACTGAAACTTATCTCGCAGTCTATCATCCCAGTAATTAATAATTATGAAATTTACTACGTTGAAGCGACCATTTATCTTCACTAATTACATCCCAACATTCTTTGTAAATTATATGTATATATTTGCAGTAATCCAGCGAGGCTATTAACAACCACTTTTTTCTGGGAGTAATCAGAAGTACCATCAATGTCAATCTAAAGTGTTATCATATATTTTTCAGTTTAAAAAATAAAAATAATAATGAAATACTTAATACATTTAATTTTTTATGAAATAATACAAATTTAATTGAAAATCGTCTTAATCAAGAATGATGAAAATTTTTGTTATTTGAAATTCATTCGAATAATAATTGAGGGAAAATTCGTTTACCCCGGGGGTATAAATTAATGACTGTTGTCACGATAAACATTCTTGAACAACGATACTGGAAGAGCGAAACATTGTGAGAAATTTCCGAGCTCGGTTGGGGAATTAATGAATATTTGAAGGTGGCTTTGACACGAAATGCAATTTGATTGCAAAATTAAGGAAGCGTTTGCATAACGGTCCCTAAGAGACAAACCAGTTAAACTCGACTTTGGTACAAATGTAAGCCAATCAGCCGTCTAAATTCTTGAGGTGGATTGAAACTGATTCATGAGCCGAAGTTAGGAGAAACAGCATTTGCCAGGAAGTTAGCGAAAGCATAATCCTCATCGGGCGTAAACGACGATTGCCGCGTGTAAATTCTTCATTCATTTTTTAATATCAATCAAATCAACTTAACGTTTATCGGAAATTCATTAAACAATCCTAATGGAATTATTCTTAGAGTACATCTATTTGCGACTAAATTTCAAATTGGATAAGAATGATATTCTTCGAAAGAAATTTTTGCTAAATTAATTTCATCGAAGAATTCCATCTTTTCATACATTTTTCAGTATCTGTATAAATATTTCACGAAGATATCAGAAACATCTAACAAGACTTTTTTTTTTTATTTACAACATCGGAATTAAGTTTCGAATGTTATCTTCGTCAATTTATCTCTACCGTTCCGTAGTCGTTCAATGTGTAGACGTAATGGTGTTACAAACTCATACACAATATGTACGATATTGCAGCGTTACAAATTGCAACGGTTACAGATAAGGAGGATGAGGAAGTGACAATGACAGTTGGCGTAAAACGCCGTCTCTCGGCGTTAACGCGTCATTATTGTTATTCCTGAGATATTCTCCTTCGACGAGTTGCCATTTCGAATGCAATATCTATAATACTAAACTGACACTTTTTCCAATCATTTTTCAAATATCTTATTTTAATGCACAAACGATTTATCATTTATTCATTCATTTATTTATTTATTTCAAAACTGAATGCACATTACTTCAGACACATCGTGGCATTAAAAAAAATGTCACCTAGTATAAATTCTGTTGAACCGGCAAGAAATCGATATTGAAAATCGGAACAATTTTTCGCAGCAACAGGGCATGAAAAAACATGATTTACCGCATCAATCTCGCCTCTGGGTAATTAAACTCCGCAATGATATATGTCGCGCGAAATATTCGTTTATTTGCAAACTGATCGCAGTTTGAAAATATTTCATGAATCTCTTTTGTCCTGAATGAAAACTTGATTAAAGAGCGTGAATAAATTACACCGCGTTACACGTTTATAAGAAAAAGTAACTCCGACGAAATGTTTGGCTTTTTTTTTTTTTAATCCCCATGTTAATTTGAACCTTATTTTGCATTCGCATTTTCATTAATAATTTATAATCAACTTCTTCCTGCATCTTGATAAAACGAAACTGATTAATGTTTGTGAAATATTTTTTTTTTCAAGTGCAAATAAGTGCAGTGATATTTTATGAATTAATGCCATTAGCAAAAGCTAGTTAATATATGCTAATTGCAGTTATCTTTATGAATATTTATCGGCAGAGTGTTGACTCAGGCCATTGAGAAGTTGATCGCAAACAAAAATGGTGAAAAAAAAATACGGATTAAAATAAAATAAAACCTAAGATTTTACAAGTTTGTAATAAACTGTTTAAAATAAACTTCAGTTCGTTGTTTAATGATATTTAGGAAAAGCACAAGTCTAGACTTTAATTACAGTTCTCCTTGCAACATGAATATTCCAATTGCAATCATTACAAGTAAATACACTACTCTCTTCGAAGAAGTCTGTCACGGTGTGTTGCTCAAGATGAAACATCAGCGTATACATTGCTGTACTACCCGTTAATGGACAATTCTGCAGTCGCACTATACAGTAATTTTGTCGTGAACGTATGCAATATGCATTAAAACTCAACACACTTATTTGTATGTTCAACTGACGACAGACATGTGTGCATAGTAAATCAGCTGCATTTCTTTACATTATCTTTGAGAGTGGAATTTATTTTAAAATATTACTCAAAGGAAAGCAGCAAAGCTCAGAGAAAGGTCAAACGTTTCTCGCGGACGTGAAACTGAAAATTTTTTTTTTTTCCTGTAGATTTATAAAGTTAATGAACATTTGAGATATTTCATTTGAGGAAATAAAAATACACTCAATTATAATAATTGCTTCGTTATTAATAAACGTTGATATTGTATATTTTATTATGAAATAATTAATCTAAGGATAAACCTTTGATGAATACTCGTTGTGAAATAATGAATGAAAATAATGACTAAGGAATAAAATAATTGAAAAACTCACAAAAAGAATTAATTAAACAATCAAGAAAGAAAGGAAACCGATGTACTTGGAAACGTCATTTGATAGGAACATCGCGCAGTCATCTTTGTCATATTGCGTCTCAATTGGCATTGTTTCCAGTAACTATAAATATATCATGGAATAATATAAAATCTCTCGATTAATATTATCTGTCAATTTTCATAACTCGGTACATTTAGAAGCCTTTCATATATACACATATATATTTTTGCGAAAATAAATCATACATTGTTTCTTCATT
>JABFQA010002908.1:0-10501 GCA_022817065.1 Probaryconus sp. ZL-2020
TTTAAAAAAAAAAAAAAAAAAAAAAAAAAATTTCTGATAAACATTCTTTATTTATTGCCGACAATTTTTATGTAGGGTTTTTTTTTTGTCGTTTGATTTCATTTCAACAATTTCGAAATTACATAAAAATTTTTTGAAACTCGATGCAAACGATTCCTCGCGAGGTACCAGAATTATTACCTAAAAAGTTTCTTGCTTATTCAAGAGACAAGATTTTGTGGTTGAATTTAACGTAGACGCAACAAGAATGGCCGCTTCAATCGGGATTGTTGTCATGAGAAAGCGGTCGAGATTACCGAAACCCGCAGTTCAAATTAGAAACGTAGAAACTACAAATTGAGCTTACAAATTGCCTCGCGGTGTGCTCGGTCTGGCTCATTGACTCATTTTCAACCAATCCGGAAACATTGACACTGACTCCTTCGGTGTCTTTGTTCGGTTTATTGTTCTTTAAGTAGGCGATTGTTTCGCCATTAAAATCATTCAATATTTTACGACTATACTATACTCGTAGAAAAATTTCAACCTTAATTTAATTGGCACTTTAAAAGGGATATAGCTTAAAAATGACGACCCACTTGGAACTACTGTGCTGCAGATCAGTAAAAATGTAAGGAAACTTATTGACAGCCGATCGATTTTAAAACTATTTATTACCTCGTTCTTCCTTTATAATTTCGATATCAGTTTCACGTAAAATGATCTGCTTTAAAACATAATCATTTCCCTTAAACTTTACTCCACGATAAGTTTTCAACTTTCTAAATCTAGCATATTATCAAAATTGTATTCAACATTGACAAATTATAAAATATCTGAGGAATATGATCAGGATAATGATGATGGTCGTACGCATCTTAATGAAGGTGCTAACCTTTTGGCGAATATCCGTGATTTGTGCGTCACAACGAATAACGCTTAACATAGTGTTTCTATCACAACTCTGAGATAATAGATTTTTTTTCTTCCGTCGATGATTGATGGATTCAAAATCGGGCGATGTAAACGAGGTTGAAATTCGTCTATTTCCTTTCAAATTCGTCGATTAATCATGTCCTTACCTCTGTAGCATCATTCATTTTTGGCAATCGACAATTCCTCGCTTCAAGTTTTAGAAAAACTCCGTAATTGCATTGTAAAAAAATTGGATATCGTCAATCAATGCACGATTTTGATGTCAATGAAATGAATCGATTATAATCATCATTATTATTAAACATTAATAAATATAAACTCAACTTTCTTATTGTTATTTTAAATACATTGATTACGATAGTTATTGCGGTGATTAATGCTTTTCTCATGTCTATTATAATGACTCTTTTGGGAGTCGGTTACAAGATACTTTTATTGATTGTAATGCATGAATGGTGTTTATAACATTTATCGAATAAATTTTACTTTCGTAAGGATCATATTGTTTACTGAATAATTAATACTATATTGCCGATATTAAACTTCTTGATATATGTTCATCATGTTTTCAGGCCCACTTTTCTATAGTTTATTTCACAAACCGATTGAGGATTTAGTTTTTGTGACATGACAAGAATGACAGAAGATGGTCATCTTGTGTAACTGTGTGACCAAATATTTTGATTTTTATAAACGTTACTAATAATGATAATAAAAAAAAAAAAAAAAGAGAAACTGTATGGATATGAACTTGTAACACATCTTTTGTCTCATCTGTGTCACGCCCATCAATGACAAATTATGTGATAACGAAACGAGTGTTAAAATTAAATCCTCAAACTTTCTATCACATTATGATTTTTCACTGTACTCGAAAACGTTATATAAACAAGTTTAATTTATGATCAATATGTTTTATTTATTTAAACAAAAATGTTGTATATATAAATTATAATGTTGAAAATAAGCAATATAACCAAATACAAATTGATGTCTTATCTATTTCAAATGTCCAACTTTACGAGCAAAAAATGTACTCCTTACAAGCGTATTATCATCAATGTACAATAAAATAAATTTTGTTCGTTTTGCATTAAAAATAATAAACATAAATTGCCTTTATTGCGTTAAATTCGAAAATTTATATTCACTTAAAAGGTCTATAACTTAAAAAATTATATTCCTAGTGCTGCTTTTAATTAGGCTCCTATAATTTCATGTAAATTTTCCCATAAATTAAGAAAATTGGTCTTACGAGAACATTAACATCAAAGAGTTTCATCATTTCACTGTACATTTACATTCTTTCTCTTGGAAATGTATCACAAGGTCCACTATCGTATTTTTTTTTCTCCCCCCATGAAAATCATCATTAACAAACGAAACCAAAATTTATTCACGAAATTTCTTCTTCTTTTTTTTTGGTTTTATAAAACCTTTCTTTTTTTTTTCTTCTTCTTCTTCATTAACTGATACAGTTGATGTTGAATTGTCCCAAAAGGTCACCTGCGGGATATATATCTATACGTGGTTCAGTAAATACACGCATTCGCACCCACACAACGATATGGAATTTTTGCAGCTGGTACGAGTTTGCAGGTTGCGCGAGGAGGCTGCGCGCGATCGAGCTCGGTGACCGAGCATCCTCGGCAATGCCCCCGCCCCTTTCCCCGGTCACCTATCCTTCACTGCTTGCTGCCCCATCGGGCCAGACCGTCCCCGCTTGGCCCCTGGGCCCGAGAGTATCGCGCTGCAGCGCACGGCGTCCTCGTGTGGGCGAAGGGTCACAGGTCGCAGACACGCCGCAGTGGTTCTCAAATTTGCCCCTAACAGGACCGTAATTCTAATTACTTCATCAATTACGTTTAATTAGCCCATCTCTGGCATTACATTACTCCGCAAATTACCGCACGCTGTGTCGTAAATAATTCTAATTCCCCCATCAAAATCAATTTCTTTTTATGGATATTTGTCCTCATTGACTGATCTTATTTGAGCTTAGAATTTTAATGGCCAAGCTGGAAGAGGTCATTTGTCTTTGGCCGATTGGGATGGTCGTAATCCTTAAGATGGCTCTTCGTGTAATTAGTAGAATTGGTGTCATTTTATTAGATGGCGGAGGTTACTGACTGTAAAGCCTTTCTTTTTTTTTTATCTGCGATTTGTAGAATTTTGCAATCGGTACTTCCATTTGAATTGCCAATAAGTGATTCGTTTTAGAAAAGAAAAAAAAAAAGAAATGATGAAAATACGATAGGAACAGGTTGAGATTCGGACACTGACGATGGTTTTTGGAAAGATTCCTCTTCGCGTTGAGAAGGAGGAAAACTATTTAAAAATTATTGGACGGGTTTGAGTACCGTGAATGTTGTTCCCTACTGGGTGGATGTAACGAAAAAAACTCCACAAAAGGTAGTCAGAGATTTCATTGTGAAAAAAGGAAGAAATTCCGAAAGAATGGCAAAAATCGTGTTTGCATCCTAACTTGGATCGCGGAGAGGGAGGCATAAAGAGAAGAAGAAACGGAATCACGATCGTTTGTACCGGTCGGGCGACAATGCACGGACAATTTGTCGTGGCGGCTACACTCCGCACTCCCCGTTCGTGAAAAACGAAGCTCTTGAGAGCGTGAGAATAGGGAAAGGCCGAGCTCTCGTTCGCGAAATGACATTTCATTACAAGCCACTTGTCATTTTCATATTTGTGTCTAACCGCAATCATTACCGTCATGCTAATGATCGGCATTCGCGTTCAGCTAATTTCGATAGACAGTAAGACCGTGGATTTTTCAGACGGTAAGATTAGAAGGTGACCTTGATCGTTGTTCAGCGGAGTAATAAAAGCAGTAGGTTAATTTCGAGGAGAATGATGGAGAACCATTCAGGGTGAGCCAGCCTCCTCTTTCCTCTGATTGCGTCTACCTCCGCAGTCTTCTTCTTCGCTACCGTCTATTTCCAACCACGCGTATGTACGTATATGTAGTACTATCTGCGGCTCGCGTGTTCCCACGGTTCTCTCAACTTTGAAAACGCGGCAATCATCGTAACTGCTTATATCATGGAACCACACTATTTACTATTGTAACGATTATTATATATATCTATATATATATATACAGATACTCATTTATATATAATATATTAGTATCTCTTTTTATTAATTTATTAGATGTTTATATCTAGGTAGTTTCAAGTACTAGTGATACGATCGAATTGATATATCATATTAATTTACTGTTGAAAATAGTAATGTTGTACAAAAACAAAGATTGGAATATTTCCACTGAGAAAAATAATTTGGTAATATCAACTAAACATTTAGTAGCATGTTTGCGAAATGGTTTTTAATCTTAGAATTTCGTTTAATCAATCAACATTTGTTCCAGAAACTACGAAACGAATGAAAATCAAAGATGATTATAAAAGTATAGTTATAAATTTGAAGCTTTTGACAACATTCCAGAATTGAAAGGTTTATCTATTTTCAACACAATAACCCATTCAAGCCAAAAAGACTCGTTACCCCCTTACCCAATTGTTGGCAAACACTTGGCACGCACAAGACCAGATACGCTAATAACTCTGGATTGTGCAATGAGTTTGCCTACGTTTCTGGAAGTGACCCCGATGCGAGCCCACTTGTGCTTAGGAAGGAAGACGGAGTACCGGAAGTCCTTGGCGTAGCGTGCGAACGTAGCCCAGAAACACGAGCAATGATTCATAGGCTGGACGTTCGGAGAGACTCGCTCTCATGACGAACCGAGCTGACTAACTCTCGATGTCGAACCTATGTCGAAACACGGAGGTTCTACTTTGCCTGCAAGCCGAGCTAATACAATGTAGAGATATCGCAACGGTGGTCCGGCGTGGGCGGATGCCTCGCATGAGCCACGGAGAAGAGGAAGAGGAAGAGGAAGATAAAGATAAACGAAGAGAACGGTGAATGGGCTATAGCTAGGTTATAGAGGATAGGTGCGTAACACCACTGTCTTCGATTTGACGTACCGATATGTCCTAATCAATGATACGCTTGATTACTCGAGCGCGAAGCTGTGGGGGTGGATCACATTTGTTGGACATTAAACGCTCATGTTAATGGAAGAGAAATTTCGCAAAATTTACAAAGGTACATTATCAAGCAAAAGTCTCGTAAGAACGTTTAGATAATGTTATTGTTAATCATTTTTGTGAACATTGGAAAAGGTTGTTTTCAACGAAAAGTTATATCCCATTGTGACGATATTTATCGACGTTTCGAAAAAAAAAAAAATAATAAATGCTTTTGGGAAAGTTTGACTTTCATGATTTCGAACAGAAGAAAATCTTTGGAACCTTCTTCGGGTAAAATGTCAAGGACGCAATTAAAATAGTTCCAAAATCAAAGAGCGTGTAATGGACAATGTTTTGAATGCAAGTGTAGGTTTAAACATATCTGTTGGTTGCGAAATTGTCGAAGAAAGCAAAGAGCAGCTGGTTAGGTGTGATTGTAATTTCTCGATTAGCCGAGAATTGATGGTGGTGCGAGCGTTAAGGTACGTAGGTAAATGCGAGTCGTTTGTCCTCCCACTTTCGATTGTCAACGATGTCGGGCGTTGCATCCTCCGGGAGGAAAAAAGCCGATTGAGTAATTGGAACACGACCTCTGCCAACCCCCGCTGACCCTAAATGGCGAACGGAAACGACTCCGCCGAGGAAGCTCCCGGTGGAGAAAGAAGAAGGTTGTTGCACAACCTGGATGCACTTCGAATTACGCGACCAATCAGACACTCGCCCGCACAGCGACGAGACTAAGCTCTATTGTACTCCCACGAGGTACATTATGCTTGCTCCTCTTGCAAGATACTGGAAACGAAAATGGACCTCTGGGTGGCCGATGAACTGATACTTTCGTAAACAACACAAGCTTTTTCAAACGATCAATTCTCATGATAAATGCAATTATAAATTGTTCACAAATGGGCAGGAGGATGGTACAGATGTTTAGTATGTAGGCTGAGAATGATGAGAAGAGAACTCGTAATCCATTTCCATGGATCACAATTGGATAATAAACGAGGTTAATACGGCGTTTGGATGAGTGGATTTTTTTCAAACATTTTAATTGGTAATCAAATGGTTTCATGTAATTCCCAGTGTTGCATCAAATGGATTTACATGATAATAATTGAAAGAACTATAAAATTTGAATTCAAATTGGTTTGCTGAAAGAAGTTTTTGAAATCTGACCTAAATTACATCACAATTTCTTCGCTGACCTTAACCAGATGATGGATTACCAATCAGAATAGTCATTTACCAAGTGTATATGGGCGATATTTTAAACATTGAGATGCAAACGATTTTGGTAATCTATTTGTTTCTTTTTTTTTTTTTTTTTTGTCGATGCGTATATATTTCAAGCGCGATCAAACGCTCGGCTAATGATAAAGCAAGGCTTAACGAGAGAGCCAGTCGGAGAGCGAGAATAATGACACAGAGGGATCGAAATTTGGTTTGCCGTCCGAGTTGATACCTGGCACTGGTGACGCATCGACAGACATGGACAAATGATAGCCCAGGCACATAGGGGGTGACTCTTTGAGCCAGAAACAGCGTTTTGCATTATCATAATATGCTCGTTTGTAACTACAAATTGAGTTACCCCATCCATTCAATTCAAGATACAGATCTGACTGTCCGTTAAACCGCGAACGATACTTCGCGAGATCGGCCATTCGAGTATCATCGAGAGCCACGATGAACTTTAGATAAATGGACCATGGGTGGCCGAGGAATCTCGATTCGACCATACATGACTGTGATATATATACATTTTTTATTGAAAAATAAGGAAACATTAACAGTCAATTTTTTCTATCTCCGCAAATCATTTTAATTCAGCGATATTTGTCAATTAAAACTCCCTTCGCAAAATGCCGTATTGCGAAACTCGACTTTCCATTCGTGGTATTTTCGGGCGATTTAATAAAGATCGGATATTCCGTTCTGTAGCCTGTGCTAAAAAATGTCGGTTATATCTTGTTATTTTGTAGAAGATAATGGTCTTGAACGTAATGAGGTCCGTTATTATCCGTGGCATAAACATAGCAGCAAAGAGACCACCCACGCGCAGAGGCGCGAAACACGAACCGGGGACAATGTGTAACAATCTCTTCACGGGCGTCGTGTGAAATCGTCGTCGTATTAGTCATCCTCGTGGTGCGAGGATGAGCCAGACGAATATATTACCCGGTGCCCAGACCTTCCGTCTTCGCGCGAAAGTTATTGTTCCATCCATTTTTCATTTACCGCGTTTGTATCCTTTCTCTTGAAACGTGGCTGCTGGCGCGGCTGCCCTGGGTTCTTCTCTTCTTTGCGCCTCCACTCGATTACACATTTCGTTCTATACAAATATCGTCGAATGACTTATGATCCATATTGGAGGCCACACGATTTTGCCTCCGCATGAATGATGTTGTGATATTTCTTAATGCGTGTAGCAGATGAAATCAATTGAATTAACTGATGTAGGTTATTAATAATTTACATACGGATAATAACAGGCCGTTACGCCTTTGGCTAAATAGAGGAGTACGATAATTGTACGGATAAGGTGGAATCGATGTTTCTTCATTCGAAGAATGTTTTGTGAAACTCGCACTTTTATGCTCGTCGGGCAAATTTAATGCGAAATAGAAAAATTTAGAAAACACTTTTCTTTTTTTTTTTTTCAATTGACTGTATTTTTCTGAAATTTGTAGTAACAATATGTCCGGAAAAAAAGTATCTCCTGAAATCTGATTTCGTCGTATAAAATGTTCGTGAAATTTTTTGTCCTTACAGTAGAGCCCATAAAACCCCAATTTAAAATGTAACGCTCGTGGGGCTATTATAAAAGTTGCGCTGTCAACCGATACACACTCGTTTTTATTAATTCCATATGTATATTTAATTTGATGTTTACGAGGATGTTTATGGAATAAATACTGAGTTATCAAATTTCTATCTGTCCCTTGATGAAAATGATCCCAGCACCTCTGCTGTGAAGAGATGAATATCTTGGCAAAGATATTTCGCAGAATCACACGTTTACGAGAATAATTAAAGATTAATTTACGTCCTTTTTCTTGGGGATCGTCCGGTGTAGCCGGTGTGTTAACGGTAGTTTTACATACGTGTGTACACACGTGCGCCCGGTGTCGTGTCATATGCGAATGCCACGGGATAAAATGAACGCTCGGAGACCGGATTTAAAAAAATGTCGCCCGGGGCTCTTTGCATGTTAAGAGTGATGTTAATTCGTAGTGATCGCAGATTTGCGATTGACCGCGGAACATTCAACTTTCCTCAACGCGGTCGTTAAAATTAGCCGCGGGCGGTTGTGAATTCAACCGTGCGAGTAATTACTGACACGTACACGGTCAAGATCGGTTTAATAGTTGCTAAATGCATTGTCCAGTTTATACGTTCGATATAATGTAGGCGATGCGTCGTAACGTAAATATCGAGGAATTAATTGCACCGAGGGGAATAGGGAATCCTTTATTTTGCATTTTTCACAATCATTTCAGTGTCTTCTTAATTGGTTTACGTGTATGAAAAAATAATTGCTTTTAGTACACGATAAATAATTTTTAATTTTACTGCGGCTTCGGTAATTTACAAGTTTTTATGCAAAATCTATTCGGACAAATTTTTTTCTTTAGCTTCTTTAAGAGAGAAATGAGTCTCCGTGATTAAAAACGAGTTAGATTTTGAGAGGTTGAAAAAGAAATGAAAAAAAAAAAGGCTGGTTGCGAAGTTATAAAGAAGGCTTCCGCGCTACGCAATTCGGAATGTTGGTCGGAGCCGAGCTGCTTCTGTTGTTTGTACTCTATAATTTGCGCGGGATCTTTGATCACTTCTCGACCATCCCCACCTTTCGTCCTTTAAATGATATTCCAGCTGCAAACTGACATATTAGACCAACCCTCCTCCCGTCACCGCCATCAATTGAATCTCATCCGACAAACAAAAATACTAATATCAGCCATCAACGAAAGAAAACAATCTCATCTTACGAATAGAAATTCGAGTTGTAACGAACTTATCGCTTTGCGAACACAAATCAAAGGCTTATCTCAATTTTACGTAGTAGGGTCAAATACTAATCAAATCAGATGGATTACGTACTCGGCGTTTGCTCACAGTTCAGTTCTATAAAAGTTATATCGCTTACGTGTCATATAAAAAATTACATTTCTCTTACATATATTTAACTTTCATTAACAATTGCTCTCTGATAATTTATTAATGAACTTCGTCTATTCACAATATTTTTGTCATTCAGTTTTTCCATTTTTATAAAATGATAAAGAATTGTTCACGAATCACAAAACGAGCGTCACACAGTTGGAATTTAAAGCCCATAAAGTTGAAACTCCAAAAACCAGTACCAAGTGATATCGCAATATCCAGAAGTCACGTGCCAAAACCAATAGTCACTTTAGCGGAAGAAGTTGGAATTTTACCTCACGAGCTGAGTCCATATGGAAGCAAAAAGGGTAAAATCAGTTTGTCGGTTCTAAAGAGATTAGCTAATCAGAAAGATGGGAAATACGTGGTGGTTGTGGGAATTACCCCAACCCCACTTGGCGAAGGAAAGAGCACTACTATTTTGGGCCTAGTGCAAGCCCTTACAGCTCATAGACAGAGAAATTCATTTGCTACACTCAGACAGCCAAGTCAAGGGCCCACTTTTGGAATTAAGGGAGGAGCTGCAGGTGGTGGTTATTCTCAGGTGGGCTATCATCGTTTCCAATCTGTTAAAAATTTATTAAATTTTTAACTTTTAAAATAAAGTATTATTTATTGTACAACTTAATTAAAAATATTTGGAATGGAATGGGCAAAATATTTGTTAACATCTCAAAAATGCTGACTAATGACATTAATAAATGTTACACAAAGTAAATCAAAAATAGTTATGACCTAATTAATTAATCATATATAAATAGATATCAAAACATTTTTAATTCAAACAAAATATATTTCTGGTTGGCAATTATGTTGTTTGGACTTCATATTATTTGTTAATATGAAATTTATTAATTACTTATTTATGATATTAATTAATATATTATATTACTCATATTTGTATTATTTTATTGTTACAATTTTTATATCGATCATATTTTATTTCTTATTATCGATTGGCAATGTTTTTTGTTTGGTATTGATTTAATTATTAATTAAGTGTATCACAGAAATATGTAATTATCGTTTCCTGTACTCGTTTATTTTTCAAATGATTTATTCTCGTTGATTCAATATAAATCGAAGATACTTTTTATATTATGATACTGATACTCATAATATTGATTGTAAGCGATTTATACTAGTGTTTCATTTGATAGAATTTTGTTGTATAATACTCAAATGTACAATTCCTTTTTCTTTGATAAATATCTTACATTAAATTATATGATATCATAATTCACGTTATCACTGAATTAGATATTTTTTAAAACATTCTTCAAATGTATTAAAATATTTGCATTTCACTTGAAATTAGAAAGGAAATCATCATTATGTCAAAAATTACAAAAAAAAAAACAAGTTTTAACTAC
>JABFQA010002909.1:0-10499 GCA_022817065.1 Probaryconus sp. ZL-2020
ATTTTAAAGAGGTAGTCTAACAATTTTTCTGAGATTGGTTATTGATTGTTTATATTTTGATTGAATTCTTTTATTCTTCTAGATGTAGTAAAATCGATTTTCATAAAATTTAGTAAAAATTCAGAAGTGAATTTTTTTAGAAGTATTAAATTCTATAGAAATGATTCCATTTTAATATACATTAATTATTATTAATTGTACATTGTGCGCAATTTCATTCGACATAGATGAATTATCAATGGTTTTTGTTCTGAGGTTAATTGATTATATCCTATATAATATGTCAATATTATAGGAATGTCTGGAATTAGGTCAAATTCCATGCCATATCATTAATGTACTTATTTAATTGTTTTTTTTTTTTTTTAATTCCAAACCCGCTAATCAATTTAAATTATGTTAAATTGAAAACTAAGTTTTTTAATGAACAACGAATACTTCCTGTTTCTCTATCTTCATTATTAATAATAATGATAACAATAATAATCATCATCATAATAAATAAAGTTTTGCAAAAAGATTATGTTATAAACTAAGTCGACTGTGACATAATGTTTATAGACTTTTTTTGTCTTACAGACGGAAGAAATGCGCGGAGAAAAGTTTTATAGATTGCCTGAAGAAAGTTCATGAACATAAATAAAATTGCAACCTATATTTTATATAACGTATCTCTAATTCTTAATGTGATATTTTATGTGATTTATATAACATTTTAAAGTTCAGTGTTTAAAAAGTCACCGCCGATTGTATTAATTATTCATTATTCACCGTTATTTTAGACAATTGTATAATATTTGATAATTTTATTGTGAAAATTAATTACTGGATTTCGTTTCATTATTAATCTGCGACTGAATTTTGGTCGACATATAATTATAGATGAAATTAATAGCTAACAATACATCGCTAAATTTAGGATTTCAAAGATTCACCGTGTTATAACATCTAGATAATTTTATATCTACCTATTAATTTAATACTTCTCTTTTGTCAACAATATTTATACCATCGACACATTTTATAACAAAATATTTAACAATCTTCCACGAACGAGCCTCAAACCCTTAAAACTGACTGCAAATTTTTCCCTTCACAACTCAACTTGATCCTCTTGAAACTAATTCCCAGAATCCTAATCAAGAGTAATTCCCAAATGCTTAATTTCTTCGCAAGACGCAAATACTTCATCCCTCTTGCAGTGCATCTCCTATTAACCCCACCCCTTGAAAACTGCATTAACCGTCAACAACAAAAACCATCCAAGACTCAACATGAAATTTAATTTGCCATCTCAAACAAACTATTTGCAGCACCAACAAGAGTATTCTTCCGCGTGGCACCGAAGGCGAAGGTGGGGGGTGGGAAGGGGGGAAACAGCAAAAAATCATTTGCTTTCGCAACAAAGCTCGCTCCAGCTTTCACCTTAACCTTCACCAAGCTACGTTTGCAGAACACGACATTGGTATTATCTCGGGGCACACGAGTTGATTTTCCTTGCGATCGATCATAACTCCATCTCCCTCTCCATCTCTCTCCCCGTCTCACTCTCTCTTCAACGCAACTGCAATCGAAACATTGCGTCGGTGGCAAACGGCAAAAGCATCCCGTCTTTGTCCCGGCGCAAACACGAATTTTGACTGGCGCACTTCATTAATCACAGAATAGTAGCGTTGTTGGGCGAGATTTTCTTTTGAAAAGGAGACCCTCCTTTGCGTATTGAAATGTGCACACAGCGGCAGAAAGACGAGGGTCGACGGCAAAGGCCCGGAGGAAACTACGCCGAAGTCGAAGCAGGTCGAAGGAAAATTTTACGAGGGATATAAACAGAGCCCTGAGCCCGAATTAAGGCGCGGCCCCAAGAAAACTACCCTCAGCCCGAGAACGGCCATTGAGCTTAAGGCCAGCCGCCACCCCATTCCTCTCCCCCTCACCCCCCCATCCTCCCCGTCCCACCAAGCGTAAAAGCTTGACTTGATTACATCATTTCTGCACTGGATAATTCTTCTCCGAGCGAGCAAACACTCGTTTCGCGATATTTGATCGCATCATTTCGCAGTGCTCTTCCTCGCGGGTTTTTATTCACATTTATTCGACGCGCACGAACTGGATCCAATGGCCTGCGTTTGCTTTTCGACTTTAGCCGGTGATATCGCTTTGAAAATGTCTTTGACTCTTGCCGGAAGAGGACGCGTTATTAAGCGGATACAGCGGATGTTTATAACGTCAGATTAAGCGGCGGAGAACGATGAGGGAAGAATCCTGAGGGTTACGAGTCGGAATAAACACGGTGGATGAGCGAAAAATTTTGTGGGAGAGTTACTCGAGCCTTAGAAATTCCTATGCGACGAGGAAAGTAATCGCGTTTGTTATGGATATTTTTCTGCTCGGAGTTGTTACGTCGAAGGGTTGAAATCCCATTTGCTTGTCCTTACAAATTCTTCGAGTAACAATTCCCTTTTTTGTCATTAACCGATAGGCAACAAAGAATTTCAACTGAACAATTGAATTTCAGAACTATATTAGATACTGTTGGCGAATGGCGGTAAACCCAGTAGTAAACAGTTGACCCACATAGGCGACTTTTGTAAATGCAATAGGTCCAACGTAATTTCCACCCTATTAAATTCAACAGTGATTCACACAGATAGACGACTCACCAATGTCTATCCAGCAAGTTCTCCTCTTTACATTAAATGTAAACAATAAAGCACAACAATAATGGAAACATAGGCAAAGACATACGTTACTATTATTATTATTATCATTATCATTATCATTATTATGTTTCATTGTTTGTTAACATTTCAGTGTCCGTGTCGTGGCAATTGGTAGGTTCAACTCTTTAATCTTTCATACCATTGTGAAGTCAAAGTTAGAACCTTCACCAAGTTGTTTAAATCCACATATAAAATATAGTAAAAATAAAATAAAGAATGTAAAATTTAAAATGAGTTTTAAGATCTTTAAGAAGCTGATATATTTATTTTCAGCTTAGGGGGATTTTTTTGAAATTGTCTTTGACTCTTGGCACAAGAGGATACATTATTACGCGGATGCGCATGGTTTTATTCGCAGAAGTTTATAACGCCGGATAATACCGGGGATACGTTTGGAGCAAAAATTCATATGTGGGAAGAGTAGATGGTCAACATTCATTATGTGGCGAAATGCTGGAGTAAAGTGTTGGAAACGATTGCGCAGTAAAGATGCGGCATACATTTTTGGGAGAATTTTATTGCGGTGCTTGCGTGTTTTAGGAATTTTTGCACACGTTTAATTATGGTGTATATCACACACATTCGCCGCGCTTTTTATCTTACCTGCAATTTCGCATATTTTATCACGCTAGGTCAAATGTTATGTTACAATTAAGGAAATGTGAACAATTGCATGTTTATTAAATTAATTGTTATTTTGTAATATTTAATTAATGTTTTTTTTTTTTCAACCCAGTAAAAATGTTTTTGGTGAAATAAAGCGAAATCAGTTCTTGTATCATTTTTTGTAACAAAAATGGTCGATGAAAAGGAAATTAATAATTTAGGTATTCGAAATGTAAAACTTAATTCAAGAAAAAAACAAATTGAACAAATATTAATAAAAATATTCTTCTATACAGAGTTAAAACTTTGTCAATAATAAAACAGCTTTTTATATCAGTACGTTATTCAATTTTTTGCTTTTCATTATTTATTCAAAAAAATTTAATTTACGTTCATCTATGGAAACTTTACTATTGTATATTCATTATTTAATTTATTTTTTATTGGAATGAATTTAATTGAATTAGTACTGCTAACAATATAAAACAATTATTCATATTTGTATGCATTTTATATTGTTATAAATTTAATTGGTTGTTAACCATTTAATCCAGTTTTTGCGCAAAGTTAAAAAAATCATGTCAAATATAATAATTGCATTTCTTTTTCTACTTGTGACATAATAATTTAATAAACTGCACTTGAACAAAATCTTTATTCGTACACGACATTTCGCAAATCGTAATATTACAAAAATTTAGACTCGTTTCTATAGCGCTCGTATGAAATTTGGTTGCATTTAACGTCTATCTGGAATCATTTAGGAGCGCGCGATTTTTATTCAACAGCGTTTTACGCGCATTTAAATAAACCGGGTCTCGTACAAATTGAACATATTTGCATTCGGCGTACTTTTATTTCAACGGCAATTTCAGTTGATATAAAAGTGGCGCGGTTTGTGCAACGCTGAAATATTTGCTACTCTCAAATGAATATAAATAAAAATTGTGGCAAATATGATTATCGACAACGCTTTTTACGCAATTCAAAACTCCGTGTCTTCCAATTTGTGGAAGCTCTTATGAAAGTTCCGGGTGAATTTTCTTTTTGAATTGCCACCATTTTTTTCCTGACAGACGCTTCGCAGATTCAACAGAGAAACCTATTTAATGCATTGTATTTGTGTTAAATTATCACCGCGCCATTTATGAATGAGCGTTTCATAATAATTTGATCAACACTTTAAAAATGTGAAGGGCTTCTTCCATTGTTACAACAATTTTGTTTCTTTTTGTTTTCTTGAAATAAAAAAAATTAAAGCACAAATAATGAAAAATTAAATTCCACAGTAAGAATAATCAATACGAATTAATAATAAATTTGTTCTTCTTTTTGTTTCAGGTGAGTTTCACACATGACTATTTCCATAGTAAAATTCGTGGAGTTTGGTGAGTTTGGAAATGATCAGAATATTAAAATTTCCAATACGAAATTCATGAAACAGCTTTAAAGATTTATCAATTTTCGTAGATTACACTGTCGTAATATGACTTTCAATTTTGTCATTGATTAAATTAATTTCCTAATTTACAAATTGTATCAAAGTTAGGACAGTTATTTGCAGATACGCGCAGATTATCTCTAAGGCAGTTTACATGAATTTCTAAGCTACAATTACCGTGAAAAATCAGATATCGTCGCTCAAAACAGTAATGATTAAAAACCAGAGCTAGTGAACAAAAATGGTACCCGCCGTTGTGCCGTTACCCCTTTTCACCCTCTTCAAGAATCCGAAATTCCGAAACAAACGTGTTAAATTTCACGCCACACTGCATTCTCCAAATTGACGCGAAGCCTGATACAACAACGTTGGGATTCGCGAAGCAATGTTCCGGTCGACATGACGCTATGCAAATTTGCCGTCCGATCGATCGGTCCAAGAAATTCGTCCGCTAAGTTTGACGTCTTGTCCTTGATGGCCCAAAGTCCTCCCATATCGAATTTGCGGTCAACTCAAGACCAATTGATATTCCTGAATAATAAAAGTTTTCAAAGCAACCGCCGAGTAATTTCCCAGAGAAAATTTGTCAGAGACAAATCGGAAGACAAAAAAATCGCGCTCGAGATTCGTGATAAAGAGGAATCCGCAAAAAAAAGAAAAAAAAGCGCGGATAACGAAAGAAACACCTTTACTCCGGGGGATCGACCGGTAAAGTCTCTCGCATTGAAAATCCATTGCCAGCAAACTGAAGATGTAACGGCCACGAGACGTATCCTTCCGGTTCGTTCTTCTGGCAAACTTTTGTCAGAGTCGTCGTATCGCAAAGTTTGCTGGAGGTCAGGGGTCCCGCACTTGAGAAGTTTCTTGCGGACAGTCGCGCTCTTCTTATCTCTTAACGAAACGGCATTAAGCCCGGATCCGTGGAGGGCCTGCGAGCGTGGGCGCGAATCGAATTGCAACGATGCTCGGATTATACCGTCGTCTTACAACAAAAAAAGGACGCACTGCGCGAGGGAAAAAGATAAACGCCGCAATCTCATTTCCCAGTTACGGAAATTAACGCAGACGTGACGAAGTGTGCCACTCAATGTTAACAATTTGCTCGGACGCTTGTTGACAATTTAACGTCGGCTGCGTTTAATTCCCCGCTCGGGGAATTAACGAATGCAACTCACCCTTTTAATATTTGATTATAGTAATTGAACGAGCGTTGTGCCAAATTGAGCTCCAGTTATTTATTTATCTTGGTATTTGGATTCGAAGAAATCGAAGGTATTTGCAATTAGGAATGATGGGTAGATTATTTGGGAGAGGGGGTTTTGTGCGGAATTGATTGGAATTATCGATAGGCGATTATTAGTATTTGTTTGGGGTAATGAAATAGGGATGGGCTGATTGGTGGGTGCTTGGAAAAGTGTCCTACTGATGCAATAGATATGTATTCAAATTAATATTACATGTTCGAGTGTCATCGAATTTAAATGGGTCTGTTGGACAGGATTCAAGAGATTTGTTGGGATGCTGGGATTGAATTCAAGTTGAACGGTTTAGAATACGTTCGGGGGATGAATTTTTTGGAGATTCTATGATGATTCCGAGTGGCTGTGTATTAAATTTAGGTCGATGTTCGTTGAAGATATATCTACACATGGTTTATACAAATATATGGATGTCTGTAATTAAAAAAAAAAAGAAAGTAAATTTAAAATTTATTAATACTTTATAAAGTATTTTGGATTAAATCTGCAAGCAAACAAATATAAATTAGATTCGGTGGTTAATTTCATAAAGCCTACTTGAAATTCTCATTTCTCTTAATACATTTGGAAACCTACTTAAGAAATCTTAATAATAACTTCATAAATCTTAATATCAACTCTCAAAGGTTGTGAGAGAGAGAGTTTAAAAACTTTCGTCTAACTTCATATACGTTGATATTACCTTCATTCAAATTTCCAAAACAACATTAAACTTGCGCATATTATGACTAGAAATATTAGCGAATGAAAATCGAAACGACCTTCGCGTAAAATTCCTTCGGCTATAAAATCATCTATAACCCAACGCTGATTAGCAATAACTAGAGTTACGCACCCATAACAATACAAGGAATCACTGACACGTTTATTGAGTTGCGAGATGAGGAGCTAATTTCAATTTTTATTAGAAATATGTATTAACTTGTCTGAACTTGTTCAAGTATTCAACGCGGGGTCCAAAATCGTTTGAAAGCTCAAAAGTTCGAAACTCGTCTAAACAGTGGAAAGTTCGATGGCTCACAAGTTCAAACCAGCGTTGCCAGGTTTTGGTGGTAAATTGCTAAATTGTATGTAAATAGGGGAAGCTCATTACTACTTGACAATCCTGGTTCAAACGATTAAGGGGAGCGGGATTAACCCTTCAACCGGTTGTAAGAGCTACGTTTTCTCTCGTTTCTCTGTTTTTCGTCTTCGCCAGTTTTGCTACACGCATACTCCATCTTCGTTTCCAATAATCAAATATACCACTTTTTAAATGACAGTATGGATTTTTGTTTAAACAACAGTAAACTTGGTAAACCAATGGAAATGGATTATTAGCAATTCAATTATTTACTTGAATCGTATAAGAAATTCTTTTTATTCTGTTAATGAATTATTTTTTATTTTCAAACGTGATAAAATAATAGTCGATTTTCATTTTCAAACTAAAAATTCGAACTTTACTTAAAGATTTTCAAAATAATCACTCTGGTCTTATCATTTCTTATACCAAAGTACAGCCACTTAAAGTCAGACATGAACAATTCCCAATTTAAGAAAGAAAACTTTAGGTACACTTTTCTTCGAAACTATTGGGCGCACGAAGTTTTATTTTACGCTCCTCAGAAAAATGTGCTTGACAACATATATGTCTAATAGAATTCAGTCCAATTCACATTTTATTTCCTCAATTTCAATAAAACTACCAGCAATTTATTCAACTTTTTATAACGCCTTCCCTTTTTGTATTCAAACATCAAAACATATTTCCGACGATAAACATTGTCATATTTCCATTACTTTCGTTTCCTCTGTTATTTTTTTTTTTCCTCTATTTTTTTCTGTCCTTTTATGCCAAACAGTCTTGATAAAAATCATGAGCAAATGAAAATTTAAGAACCGATGATCCTTCATTATTCATAGCATAAACGTTCTTCAGACATTTATCCTTCATCTTTTAATGAATCTCTTGGATTTATTATCACAAGCATATACAATTATGAAAGGGTAAAATCTGTTTTTTAAAACTATGAATATTCAAAGGATAATATTATTAGAATTCGATAATAATATTTTAATTAAGAAAGTTATTTCAGATTGTTGTTAGTATCAAATTATTATCAGTAAATTATTTCAGATTACTTGAATTTTAATTTTAAATAAAAATAATTTTTAACAAAACCGTAAATTAAGAAATTTCGAAATAATGATTTTTCAAAATTTGATAAAATCGTTAAATCTACGAACAGCTTTGGAAAGCAATGAATATTCACGGTACGATTTTTGAATACTCAATTTCTATGTAGACTCGATAAATATTTATATTTTGTTATAACAAAGATTTGTGGAAATATTATTCTAATACTTGCAGGAATATAGAAAATATCAATTAAAAATGCAATTGTAAAAACATCTTCAGTTGAAAATCCCGACTTTATTGTTACAATTCCAATAACCCGAAAGTAGGCAATAAAGGTTGAAATTCACGTTGGTGGCTGAAGGTTTCTATTCTTAATTCTATAACGCATTATCTATCCCTCGCTGACTCCACAAAACAGACTAAGCTCCGGAAAGTTGGGTATCCACTCCATTTTCTCGTAATCATTTTTCCGAACAATCTCTTCATCCTGATACGCGTTTAATATCGAAAATTTGAAAACGAAGAGATAAAACCCGTTGATGATTCAAGGCCCAAACAGAATGTTCGTCTAGTGCTCGAGTTTAATGTTAATTGCTGGAAGGGTTGATCCTGTCTGAAACGCGAGACGAATAGAGAAGTGACACTCGGTGCGTTTTCAATGACGATGAAGGTCGAAAAGTGACGGGAAGGACAGATGAAGCCGAGATAAAAAGCGATCGCGCGACGAGCGGCCAGTAATTATTCATGCCACTGTGACGTCACAAACGCGTCAACGAAACTCTTCGGGGGATTTTAATCTCCTCGCAAATTTTCAGTCTGGTAAAAATCGAATTCCCGATCATTACTAGTTCTGCACTCAGAAAAATATTACCATAAAATTTGCTATGCATTGTGACAAACTGGTCCTATAAGTCAAAGTGTGGAAAATGTGTTAGAGAATGCAGAAAAAATTACCATAAGTGCAGTAAATTTTCTGTATTCTTTAGCACATTATCCACACTTTTACTTATAGAATCGGTTTGCCACAATTCATAGTAAAATGTACATCTTATTTTTCTGCGTGTAGTGAAATTTCAAATATATCCTAAACAGGTTCTGCTAAGGTAGACATTTTTTTTTTTTTTTTTTTTTGTATATTTTATTTCTGTTTTTGCAATTGACAAGAAAGCAAAATGTGGAAACACAGAAGAGCCGTCGTTTGGTCGTTTACAATAGAGCCGAGGGCAAATTTAATAATTGAGATTAGCCACGATGAAAAGATGACGATGCGTGTGACGCTCGCATTAGTAACATCCCCGTTGCGTGCACGCGCTCAATATCCCTGGCAAAATTTCAACGCTTCAAAAGGCGTGTGACATTGTTACAGGATCAAGCGAGGAGTATGAAAGAGAGAACGCTGCTCTTGATTTCACCCCAAACGCACGCGATGATCCTGAAGGATGTTTCAAAGACGAGAATTATAAATATTAAAGTTGGATTTTTACTGAGACATAACTTTAGCAGGATTACTTTATACAGTGGAATAATTTTACATTGAATTAATTCACCTTATAAAGTCTTTGGATGAATGAAGACGAGTGAATAAGTAGCATCGATGTCAGTTGAAATTGATTCTCTATGGGTCGTGATATGATTTATTTTTATGGTGTTCTGAGTTTTCTTTATGGTTCAAACGTACTCGGTAACGTATATTAATAAATCCTCATAACTATGTGTATAAAATGGTATGTCATATCAATTCACTTGTAAATAATTTTATGAATATTAAATTCACGGCATCAAACATCTAAATAAATATACGCGACACGATATTGAAATAAACAGAAACTTCTTCGGCATTTTAGTCAAATATTCTGTTCGATATGACGGTACATGAGAAAAACAAAATGCCAAGAGATTAAACAAGTAATGATTGTTTAAATTTTTAAATAAAAATATGAATATCATAATGATCCGAAAATTAGTAATTTGAACTACGTCTGAAATGTGGTAACATTGCAGATTTTAATTAAATATATTGCAAATTTAGTTAATTAAAAGTTATTTAATAATGAAAATATCAATAGGAGTACAACTTTCTGTGTATGGCATATTTTGTATGGCACATTAATTGAAAGCTAAATATTTCTTTGACAATCATATTTCCTCTGTTGTGTCTTTAATTAATAATTTTCTATTAAATATTCTAGTTTTCAATCAGTATGAGGCACGTACGTCAATTTTCAAACTAGTTTTGCAAAAACCAATTTTCTTACTTCTCTATAAAATGAATACTTTGAACCGAAAACGAATTATTCATCGTAACATGTTGATTTAAAAGAATAATTTGTTTAAGAGTAACCTTTGTAAAT
>JABFQA010002910.1:0-10498 GCA_022817065.1 Probaryconus sp. ZL-2020
TTCCCATATTATATTCAAAAAGAATCAAAGATAATCATGATATTTTTCCATCTTTTTCATAATTTATCTCTTTAAGTAAATTCGTTACAAAAAATAAATATTTTATTCCTTTTATTGTAAAATAACAATTTATATTTATTTTTACTTTGTATCAATTTAATATTTTTCACAAAAGGTTTACAAAATATTTTACCAAATTTTGTGTATCATATAATTTTGAAAAAAATGTCTACAAAAAGTACAATAAAAGTCCAATCGTCGAGCAAAAACATTTACTTTTGTTTTTTGAAACAAATAGTTTTTTTTTTATGAAATAAATTTTTACTTTAAACGTTGATAGATGTTGCATAATAGTACAATACAACATAAAATTAACTCAGACGTACGGTATAAATTCCTCGTACGCTACTGTTATTTCCAGAACATTTTTGCGTGTGAAAAATTCGATATCCCGTGGCTCGGCAAATGGAGAAAGACGATGTTTGTTTGTGATTAATGACGCATTATTTGCAAGTTAAAAGTTTCGATAGGATTGTCCGTTGTGATGTATCATGCGCCGCCAGCGACTAACGGTTCAAACACAAAAATAGAACAGGCGCGATAATATATACATTCGCACGCACCTGACAATTAAGCAACTATTCATTGCGAACGAAATGAGATAAGACAATAGATTCGCGATAAGTCGTGCCGGAAGGTGCAATGATATTCGACGGTGTGTCGTCTGGATTAGAAATACTTAGATCAGTTTCAATCTTCCATTTATGGCCTTTAGAATTTCACAACTAAAAGTTATAGCAATTGAAATAATAATGATTATTATTCTATTTTAAACTTTGCTTTTTCGGTTGCAAGATTTGAACCTTGTTTTGATACTTCGATAACCCTTTAACAAGTAGTCCAATATTAGTATTTGATATTTGGTATTGACTAGGACAATTATTATTGAATTAATATTTGGCTTATATCGATCACATTAAATAGAAGGCGTTTGATCCTGAACACAATAAGCAGTATTAATTTAGAATAATACGATCATTCCAAATTCGTTATAAATTATCTTAAACAGTTATTATAAGAAAAAAATTGAATCTTGAATACCAAACATGTGTCTCATTAAACTACCGTCGTACCTATTCTTGGAACCTTGATCAGAATGGGAAATTGATCAATTCGGGTTTCCATTACATTGCCTTTTTATGGAACTCTGACCGTAGCCTTTTGTAAGACAGATAAGATAATTCCTAATGGAGGTAACAGGTTTTCCGAGATTTTTTTTATCTTTCTACTTCAACACTTTATGAACTACATATAAAGAATTATTAGAATAATTGCAATTTTTTTAAGTTTCTTAAAACCATAATAAATTATAACGGAAGCTTGTTTCATTAAAAAAACCAATACCATCTTACAGTCGTATTGTTTGACACTTTGCTATGTCTTGGAACAGCTGAAATGATGTTTGAGTTTGTCAAACATGTGATTAAAATACCAAAATTATCTCTCTTTGGTTGCCCTCAACCCGGAAACTAGTGATGCCAACCAGCTCTTTGTTTCCCTTTCTACTAAACCACATAAGTACAATTCTGAAAACAAAAAAAATGTTCATGGAGTCACGTAAAAGTCTATCATTTCTCTAAAATTTCCAATCAGACTAAAAACTGTTATTTTATCATCCCTAACTCTTAAACGCCTCCGGATCTTTTCGAGTCTGGCAAAAATTTCAGAAAAACCTGAAAGAGGACCACCAAATCTTTACCCCAACTTCTAGCCAGTCAGACAAACAGAAATTTTGTTAATCAACAAATCCAATCGGCCAACCAATCCAAATTCATTCCCAATGCAAGTAGTCGAGTCATAATTTAGGTCAAACGTCCTGAACCAATTAGGCTGTTAGCATAATCCATAATTTGGGCTTTCGTCAATCAGCAACATCAGGTTTCTGATTGTGCGAACTTGAACGAAACGTTTTGGTTGACGCGAACAAACAGGGGCATTTCCCAGTGCACGTGGTTGTGCCTTGTTCTCTCAGCGGTGCCCTTAGTTTCCGGAAAATTTGTCTGGTGAGCTGCACTGCCTGAGCTTTTAGCGACAGTGACAGCACCAACGACAAGGAGTTTAACATTCTCGCGCATAATATGCGCAGCGCCCTGATCCGTACGTGTGATCGCGATCGTGCACGATCTTTCCTTCTGTCTCCGTCGCTCCGCGAGCGCAGTGCGACTCCGGTGTGTGACGCCACACAGAAACGCACGCGCACATTGACACGTTCATTCGCCTGCGCCTGTGTGTGCGAACGGCGGTAAAGGCCGGCATCTCAGCGAAGTGAGGTCGACGTCCTGAGCCTCGTTCGTGATCGGGGGGTCTCGGTGAACGTCGGCACTAGGTCAGTGATGGAGTCGTTGGCCGCCCTGAGCGTCGAGGCAATGACACCGAGCACGCCGAGCGTTTCCCCACCGCCGCCCCCCAGCCTCTACCCCTTCTTCAGGTTCCCCACCCGGGTGGCGTGTATATCACAGCGCCGTTCTCCACCGTCGTCAATAACACCGTCATTGCTAATATCACCCGCCCGCCAATGTCGAGCCTCCCCTACCACCGAGCTTTCAGGGGAACCCACCTAGCGCGATGGTGGGGGACCGGGTGTCGCGGAGAGCTTTTTTTCATATATACCTCTCTCCGATGTGTCACGTCAATCACGCGGACGATCCGCGCACTCTTTTCCTTATTTTCAGTTTACGGCACACACAGTTCGGGACGTTTGGGTACAAGGGTTTATTGCCCTGGGGTAGATCAAGTATTTACACCGATGACTTTTCAAAAGGCACGGAGTCTCATTTTAATGACTCCGTGCAAAAAAAAAAAAAAAAAAAAAGTTTCTTACACGCGAAGAACGTGTACATTGTCAATTCAAACGTAACTTTTAATGTGTCTGAAATTCTCATCGATAATTGCAATAATGAAGACAATCATTTCTAAATTTTGCATTTTCTAGATTTTCCAAATTCTTTCCTTAAGTTGCTTTTTGCGAATTGTTAGTGATGTTCGTCTTTGCAATTTTTGTTAGCGATGTTTTTCTTTTTGCTAATTTTTTCGAATAATTAATCGATGAGAACTTGCAGATACAGATACATAATTTTGATCGAATCAACTAGATCATTTTGTCATCATATTTAAACGACCAAATTTTTTTGTCGACACGACGCAATTTCATGGAATGGTGTTCTTGAATTGATAAAAAGATTTTGGTTAACGCCGTTCAATTCATAATTTATTTTGTTGGTTCTCTGAACTGTTTGCTTATTTAAGTGAGAATTCTACTTGTAAACAAAATTAGAAAAACATTTTTAGATACAGTTTTACAAAAATAGACAAAGTTTAACTAGTAAAAAATCATGCCGCTATTCCAGTCACCGTCTCGGGCCTTTCCTTTCTCGTTAACGCGATGATACTATTTCTGCATTTTTCTTTCGTCCGTCAAAGATCTTCATATAATTTCTTTTATTTTTGCCACATTCTTTTCAATGTAAAAAGTTTTAAACGTTAATTATTCAACCGCACTAATCATGCGACGAACAAAACTAAAACAATTATAAAGGAAAGTTACGACACTTTGTTTTACGTCAATAAACGAATATCAGTTTATTTGTATAATCTTGATCTCGTGCATAGTGATAGTTATATTTATAAATCAGTAGAAACGTCGTTAACAAAAATTCAATCTCAACGAAACGTAAAATATTTGTAGAATCTTGACATTGATAATCAAATGTTTTAAGCAATGTCATTTTTACAACTTTTCGACAGATACTTGACACCAAAAAGTTAATCGCAGAAAGATTGTGCCTTCCCACTTTGAAACGTTACAGACGTTGTAGCATTAACAAATGGAATTCATTCATTTTGGAACACAGTTCAAGGTCGGACATGTGTCAGATAAAGAAAACGAAGCGTTCTTGTTACATCATTCGGTGATTCTACTTTTATCGAGCAAAGTTCATTGGAATTGAGATTAGGATTAATAATAAAAATTGTACAGGCTTTGATAAACGTGTACAATTGCTTGCGAATAATTTATCGCGCAGACGTTGGTAAAACAAAATTGAGCCTTAATGAAAATTTCCATGAAACACGTTGAATTGAGCACTTTTGTTTTGTCAATATCAAAGTAAAATCAGTCGGAATACGTAGGAAGTCGTTCCTATATTCTGGTGGAAAGCAATATCGAATGAATCGTCGAGACTTCGCTACGGGGTCGCGTCAAACGAGAGTGTTTTAGAACCCAGGGGGTCCTAAAAGCCCCCCCATAAAAAAAAAAAAAAAAAAAAAAGCGAAAACAAAGTTTATATGAGATTCCTTGCTCTCTTGTCTAAAACGGTATCAGATGAAAAAACCAAGTTAAGTTTATTTCTTGATAAGATACGATGTACAATGTTTCTTGTCGTGCGATAATCGTTATTACGCCTTTGGAAGGCCAAGTTTCGATTGTCTGACTGAAGAGGATTTTAAACTGTAATAATAAAGTTGTTTCATAACTTGTGTGTTAGGTAAACATTCTGGAACAAAATTTTATTTGTTAACATTATATTATTTTTGGAAGAGATAAAAGTTGATTGAATGTTACATTTCAGTTTCTATAATTAAAACACTTTTATGCAAGAGGACTATCAACTTTTGGCGTACAGATAAAACACACTTTTAGCAGATAACAGAATTTGCCGTTGAACTTCTTCTCAATATTTAGTAACACCTAAATACGAGCGAAGTTAGTAAATTTCCATAGCTTTTTTTTTTGATAGTTTTGAAATAGGACCAATTTAGGCAAAAATAAATTCTGTCTATCGATTTACCACGGGTTGTATAATACACTTTTTATCCATCGCATCAGAATCTTATTAAAATACATTAACCATAATTTATCTCTTTGTCTTAAGGGTCTGTATGTCTCGGTGTAATCTAGCAAGGTCAATAAGATGTATGCAAGAGAGACGTCTAGGTATTAATCTAATAGTGATCAAAAATAGCGTTACCGAAACGAACTCTAGGAGATAAGCCTACGCCGAGGAAGCATGAATGTTGCAGTAGCAGGGGGGGGCTCATGTATTATGCATACTGGATAATTCGTGACTTTTGATTACGTCGTGTCATCGCGTGCCGCTTTATCGGGACTTCCATTATCTTTCTCTATCCCTTCTTCTCCAACTTAATATCAGTCACAACCCCTCTTTCTCAAGTAATTACGAAGTTGAAAAGCACTCTGAGATGCGACACCGTGTCGTTAACAGCCCTTTACCGCTTTCGACTTGGCCTAGATCACTTTTTCCTTGCCTACACCAATCTCCCTTTATTTTAAACCCCTACCCAATCATCGACGAGTCAATATCTTCAATCACTTTGCCATCACTTTCTTTTTTTTAATGAAAAAATTCGCAAGTTCATTGGAATAACACAAAGTTCACAAAAAAAAAAAAAAAAAAAATGATAGAAACTTAGTTTGCCTTTATAAAGAATCATTGGTACAAGCATTATGAAAATTAGCGCGATTGAAAGAAATATTAAATTATTGAAAACTGTCCCATTTAATTTTGTCTAAACTTTTCCCAGAAGCAAAAATTTGATTTTGACGTACGATTCGACGGGAAATGAGTTTCCATATCGCGAAGTGTATTTGGTACTTTCATCTTTAATCTCTTTCACCTTTTTGTTGAGGAGAAAGTTTGAGTCTAAAGGTCAAGCTGGTTTTAAAAATTCATATATCAGCGTTTGCGATCATCGTAAAAGCAAGTACACAAAGGATAAACAAAAGTCTTTTGAACGGTACTTTTGATTTGGATGTGCGCGTTGAAGGAGCGGAGAAGAGGAGAAAAAAAATCCTCCCCCCCCAAACCGCTTCCTCTTGTGCCAATCGCGTGGATTTTGCGACAATAATCGGGAACAATTTCAGCTCTCGGAGTGTATCGACGTTTGCTCACACGTTTCAATTTGATCCATAAAATAAAAATCCCAACAGCCTCGGGCTTCGTGATTGGTAGCCCGACTCTAAAAGCAGTCGTCGTTAATTCACGACAGTTTGTGATTCAGCTTTCATTTCGAATGGATCGACCTGCCTCTCGTGCAACCTTTTCCATTATTCTATATCAACCATAATAGTAGTTAAGAATCGATAGATTTCACTGATAGCCCAAAGGGTAACACGAACCACACGATCGACAAGAAGACGTTTTATGAATATATTCATCAGAGCAGTTGACTCGCTCATTTTTTAAACGGAAGTCAAATTCAAGTCACGCCGTTAAAGATATCCAATAACACGTAATCAGTTACTGGAAATGCGATTTCGTTTTGAATAATAAATGTTAATTCGTGAAACAAACTTTACTTCAGTATTTGTTGAGTTTTGGAAATCTGTATGTGAATTGTTCATTCATTTTTAATAAACGGCAGTCAATATTGAAGTATATTTTACGGCTTCGGTGGAATAAAATAATTAAAAGCTGTAAACAATTGAAATATTTCGATTAAAGTTGTTCTAAATTCAAAAGTTCAATACCAAAACCGCTGTTTGAAATTCGAATCTAAATATTTAAACATGAGTGTGATATTCCATGAAGAGTTTTAAAGAAGACCAAATACGGAGTTTGTATTTGATTTTCAAAATAAACTCTTTGAATATATTAATAATACTTAACCATCGAATACTTTCGTTCTGCGAAGGACACTCGAAATTCCGCAAAATTTTAAGTTACATTTTTTTATTAAATCGTAATAAACAAAGGATTTTTAACCTAAGAATTTTCTTTTTGCAATATATAATGTTTTCTTAGTGTTTCTGTAAAATGTGATATTTTTCGATGAATTAATCATTGAAAACTTCATACACGTTAACGTTTCATATATAATAACATTTAACTCAAAAGAAAAATTCTTAGCCTGATCTTTATCTAATCTTTATTTAATGTTCTCTAGTTAAACAACTTGTAGTTAAGATTACAATCGTGAATAGGAAATAATTAGGTTCTGTATATTTTATTAGTAGATTATAATTTATATTATATAAAAAATTTGTATAATTAATTCATTCATAAACGTGACATTAATTAGATCGTTTATTGCAAATACCTTAATTTAAGACATTTATAGACTGATAAATGCAGATTTTTACATTATCTTTCAAATTGAAATACTTTCCATTTTGAATTTTAAGAAGACCAATTTTATGGGAAAGATAATTTTTATCGGCCAGTTCAATAAAGCAATCCATCACAATTCGTCCTAATGGAGGCAACGTGGTTAATTAGTAGTTGGTGCGTACGTCGATTGTTATTCCTTTCATGGCTCTGACTCATTACATTTACTATAATTGTGGATTCCACAGCATAGCGGTACCATGAGTAAGCTAGCTGTTCTTCTTCGATAAATTATATGGAATGAAGGTGTAGTTTATGCACGAGCTGGATGAAACAGGTCTTTCTTTGAATAGTGGACGCGCGGAATATCTTCCACAGGCAACTTATCTTCCTGTTATACGGAGCACGTCGCCATTGCGCGTCTTTTACGTTCATAGACTTTCACCTATTCCGCCGCACGACTCCTTCTGGCCACAGCTAACTAGCTCTCACTTGCATTATACTCCTCGTCTCATGTGTCGTGCGACCGTATCGTATGACTGTAATGTAAACTTGGACAAATGTTTCCGTAACTTGCTTTTCGATACACAAACTCAATGAAGAATTAAAGGCCTCTTAACTTTTCAGAGCAAAGAACACAATCATTTTTTTTTTTTTGACTTGATTTTAATTGTGCCAATTTCAGAAACATTAGTATTCCTTTCTTTCTCAGAAAGATGCAGTTTTCTTTAAACATTTTTGGGTATCAAAATGAATTTTTGATGCAAATATTCTTTCAATGAGTTTTAAAATTAAATACTAATGACATTCTTTTCTTTTTGCTTCAGGTAAGTCAAGACTAAGTTTCTGTAAAATGTATTCATCAATCTCAGTTCCATTGGACCAAGACGAATTCTATTCCAGTCAAAAGGTATTTTTAAGTCACGTAAATTCTTCATCGCCATCCCTAAATATTTTCCTTCGGCAAGTACCTATTAAAACTGATTCAAGAAATTCTTATTATGAACTTTTACTTATAGCAATTGCATAATGAAATAAATAAAATATCACTGTAGACAATCAGCTTTGAAAATAGTCTTTCAAGTTACAATATTCCACTTATAATGGCACATTAAATAGCCGTTTAAATATCAAATTGAGTTTACCATGTAAGCAAATCTCATCAATTTGCCGAAGGAAATGAGTGTCATTAAGCTATATATATTACTCGCTAAACGTTCGCTCGTCGTGTCTCTTGTCTCACTCGAAATGGCGGACGTGATAATTTGTCATTGTTATTATCCGCTGCGGTGGCGTATTAAATGCAGGTGAGCGGCCAACACTTGTCGGATCGCGTTTGTTATTATATTATCCTTTTGTTCGCTCGTAAGAACAGAGTGAGCTCAAGAGGTGAAGGGCAAACGTTTTCTGTGAGAAACTTCATGGGCGAGCCTATTAAGTCGCACGCATCTCTGCGCAATACTCGACAACTGTTCGAGGATCTGTTCCCGGATTTTTTGTCGAAGCTTTTTAAGCTGGATTTTCGAGCTCATTTTCCGCACAATTTGTGCATTGAAGTCATGCAAATTTATTTCGCGCCTGTACCGGTGAGAACTTAGTCCGAGGAGTTCTTCAGTCAAACTTTAGTCAAATTTCAATGATTTAACGAGCTTAAGTTTTCTGTACAAGAGTTATGTACTTTGACTGTGTGATGCTTAAAGATTTCGCAAATACACACAGAGAGAAAAATAATTAGTTGACACAACTGAAAATTTAGTTAAAACCCTCTCCTTAACTGATCCTTTAGTTATTTTTACTGAATTTTTAATTGACTGAACTATCAGTTAGTTAAGACAACTATATGAAATAAGTTGGAATAACTGAAATTTTTCTCAGTGCAGAAGTGATTTCTTTGTTTGAACGTTATTCCAAAAAGTGGAGAGTTATTTTTTTTTTAGATATGTATACTATTCCAGATAATAGTATCTTTATTTTTTGCAATATGATATTTTTAAACAATAAAATTTTATTGACGGTATTAAATTGTTTTAAAAAAAAAAATGCACGCATCTGTCGATAGGTTGAATAACTTCGCATATACCCTGCATTAGATTCATAAGTGCTAATATAAGTGCAGATACTGAGTTTATGATTCAAATAATAATCCAACGTTGTTACGTTGGATGCATTCCGGCGTTTTGTGGCTTGGCTTTAATTTCACTTTTCGCAGCTCAGAAAGTTTGCGCGGTCGCTGCAATTGCACAACGTTTTCCCACCGGCTCATGGCCTATCGTAGGTTATAAACGAGATCCAATCGGATCTAATCTTACATCCTAGGCCAGGTCTGGTGCTAGGCTAGATCACCGTGGAATAACGCTGCCGCAATAGACTTTCTCCTGGAGGACGATGCACTCTCTCCCCTCCATTTTTAAATCCTGTCATACCGCAGTTGCTGTTGCAGCTGCGGCCACTGAATTACAGCTCTGAAATACTTATCGCTTCTGCACATCGAGATAAAAACAACGGTCGAAAAAACGTCCATGAAAAACGACGCTGCAAAATTTGTGAACCATTACCAAATTTTCTGCACACCGTATGTTTAGACAAAATTTATTGAGAAATCATTTGGTAAATTTTCAAAGTGAAAAAAATCTCGTGAACAAGTTGAGCGTTTACCGATTTTGAAACAGATTGCAAACAATTGCGAATGTCACGTTATGACACACTTCCCGTGCAAAAATTCAGCAGGATCCACCTGTCGATTTAATTATCTTATCTTCGGCAAACCGTTAGTTAGTTAGCCCGACAAACCGGAAGTCAGTCTGACGTTTTCCGCATTTGGTCTTTTTTTGGCGGAGTTCAATGTCCGACTTTTCTACAACCGTTGGAGTGTTAAAACGATAATGCCGATTTAAATCGCGTTTAAACTTTACAGTTTCCTTTCATCAGGAATCATTTATTCACTTCTGGTCTTCCACGGCAATTATGAATAAGGATGTAGTTGAGAACGCGACTTTCTCTTCTACCATGATGGGTTTAGATAGCGAATTTTTCCTGAAAACAATTGCCATTCAAGCTTCAGTGCACTGAAAAGGAAATGTAATTACACAAGGGTGACGTAGGAACACTTTTCACGCTGATAAGAAATTTAAATCTGCAACACGTGCTCGTATATTATATATATTATTATTATAAAAATTACATTCGTATCGGCGATGCATGACCTTTTTCAAGTGTAAAATGCTTTCGTAACATTATCAATGGTAACTGATGAAATTTTGTCGAAACGTAGAAAGTGCATAATAAATCTAACATTGTTCATTTTGCAAAATAGTTCCTGATCATAATAATAATGATATGATTTTTCATTGATATGAATTCAATGAGTAATATAC
>JABFQA010002911.1:0-10495 GCA_022817065.1 Probaryconus sp. ZL-2020
ATATCAAAGCATTTTAATTAATTGAAGATATCAATTGAAATAAATACTAATCAAAATATTCTAATACAATACTCAAATTATCTTTATAATAGCAAGAGCAGTATTTTTCAAATTATGCAATGAGATATAACGTATAGTAGTGTCTCCTATTTTATTTCGTGACTTGAAATTAATTTATCATTCATAAAATTTTTATTATTTATAAACAAAAATTATTTACTGATTTATATTAATTTATTAATTTAAAAAATATTTTCAATATGGCACAATCTATCAAGAGGAATCATGCAAAGAAATTGTCTAAAGTAAGTCCTTTTTTTAATGAATAAATGATATATTTTACCATATTCTTTTTTCTTTATGAAATATTCTAAATCCGGCTCAGGCAAAAGCGTGATACAGGACAAAGATAAAAACTGAGTGAACGTCTTCTATCCTTGTCTCGGGCCACGTTTTGCCCAAGCCTTTCTTAACTGTTTTACTAAAATTAAAATGCAACTTTTAGGAAAACCACATTAATAAATATCTAATAGAATTAAAGAACGTCATGAAATGCACCCTTTGTGCGGAAATATTGATCGGTGAGGTCTCTGTGAAAGAGCACCTTAAAAAAATTAGTCACAGGGTAAAAGCATTTGATACTGATAAAACCACCATAATTTCTAACTCATTTTTTTCGTGCGACACCTCGTATGGAGAAATTGTGCATTCGTCCCCAACGAAAGAAGAATCGAAAGATAAAAATACGAGCGATTACAGCAGCGCCAGTAACTGCACAGGATCTTCACAATATTCAACCGACGATGAAGCTGAGAACTCCCTGATTTTGTCAAAAAAATCTGCCCCAGTAATAAGGTCCGTTAGTTTCAATGAACCGTATCCCAAAAATGTATCAAAGACACCGTCGAAAATTTCTTTGACACCAATCGAAGAAGAAATATCGTCAATTGCCACTTCAGAACCAACAAATATTTCTGATTCTGGAATATCCTCTGCACCAGGAACATCTTGTGAAAATTTGAATGTCGATGCTTCCAACAGTAATATCGAATATGTCTCTTCGTCCTGTGAGTCTGACATTGACATTGAGACTGTCAAATCTCTGGTCAAGTTCAACACAAAAGAACCGAGAACAAAATCCAACAACAACCAGAACAAGGCCAATTCTGAATGGATGAAAAATTTGGAATGGACCTTAGGTTGCCCTGCATTCCCTGATCCTTATTGCAGAGAAAATTACATTAAAAGATTCCTCAGAGATAGTCCTGAAAATTTCATCAAGTGTGCCTTGGATAAATTGAAACCGATTCAAATCAGTTTGGAATTTTGTTTCATCGAAGATCATAAAATCCATTGTATCCTTTGCAATGAGTCATGTGTCAACGATTACTTAGTTTTCTACGAACATTTCAGAAGTGAGAAACACCTTGCAAATATAAAGAAAACAGTGGAGAGCGTTTGTTCAGACGAGAAGAAGAAATGGAGTAAAGTAAACATGATGAAGTCACACGTATCCCAAGTATCCAGCAACATGGCTGAATGCATTTGCTGTAAAATTACTTTGAACAATAATAAGGATATATTAATTTCTCATATAAACACAGAGGAGCATAAGGTGAAATTCCAGAATTCCAAAATATTAGCTAATGAGATTTATGCGAAGGTATCTGATGTTTTAAAGAATTTGTGGTACTACATTGAACGGTTTTGGTGCGAAGCTTGCAATTTGAAATTTAGCCATGAAATTGATTTTTCTAATCATTTGGAATCGTTGAAGCATAAAATGAATATCACTAATAAACGAATGTTGGTCTTTGATGTTTGTATACCATGTGGAAGCCTGTGGTTGGGATATCCAAATACTTACGAAATCCATAATCAAATTTTAGTGCATAAATATTTATTGGGGAACAAAGAACATGATATTGGTCCGACGCCTATGGCTATTGTTCATCTGCTGACTAGATTTGAAGATCATTTGCAATTTCTCGTTAAAGATTCCAAGCAAGCAAAGTATAAATTTCAAAAGTGCAAATTTTCTATTGAGAGGAGTTTGAACGAACTTCTAAATCCACATTATACCAACATCAAAATCCAGTTTTCAGGATCTACGACGACGGGATTGTGTTGTTCCAACAGCGCTGTTGATATTGATCTTGAAATCGGTAAAACACAAATTATTTATCGTTGATCGTTATTTTATTTACAGTTGACATTAATCGTGTTATAATCGTAGGTGAAATGAATGTACAGAATATTTGCCATATGTTCTTGGAAAAAGTGGAAAAATTGTTCTTATCCAGACCTGATATTTGGGAGGTTCAATGCGTGATGTTCAGAGAAAAAATACCCATTATTCACGTATTTCATTTAACGACTAAATTAAAATGTAATATATCAATTGGAGACAAACTTAGTACAAAGAAGTCACAAACTATAAAGTAAGCAATGTTTCAATTCATGACATTTAATTTATAAGATTTAAAAAAGTTCATAATTAATTTTTTAATCCTTCTACAGGTCATTCACAGATGCTTATACTCCTTGCAAAGAAATGATAATATTTTTAAAAAAGTGGTGCTTTTTATCTGAATTATGGAGTTCCAAAGGCATTACTACTTTTACAATTACATGGTTGGTTATTTTTTATCTTCAGAAAAAATGGATTTTCCCTAGTATTTTGAATTTAATGCAAAAAGAAGAATTGTTACAATGGATGCATGGTAATTTTCAATTCACTTGTCAAGACGATAACACGAAAAATAGAATATTCATTTGTTTAAAAATTATTGTAAAAAATTGTAGGTCCTAAGTCCAATCTTTCTGAGGACATAAGAAGAAAGTGTTCGAGTTTGCAGAATTTGAATGCTAAGGTGCTCTTGCAAGGATTTTTTGAATTTTATGCAAACTTTGATTACAAGGAACTTGTAATTTGCCCATTCTTGGGCCACAGCGTTAAAAAGGAAGTATTTATGACTGGCGTAGATCTTCCTTATGAATTGTTGATCAATTATTCTATCAAAGAAATTACAAGCGCCTTCCCCATCGAACCAGCACTCTGCTTGCAAGACCCATTGGATCTTAAACGGAACGTTACTGGTAATGTTTGCAAATTTACATTGAGAGAATTCCAGCGCCACTGTACTGAAAGTGCAAAATTGCTTTTAAAACTAAACAAGAATGTAAACTGAAAAGAATTTAAATTAATTATGATTATTTATTTTTAATATGATAACTTCGATATTTTATGGTTTTTTAAAAAACGTTTATAACTAATATATTAAATGAATGAATGAATGAATAAATAAAGAATAATATATACGAACAATTTCTTTTTGGTTTATATATATGAAAAAACATAGGAAGGAATGAAAATTATATTACTATTATAATTGCATTTATTATAAAATTTGTTGTTTCTTATACATATTTACATATAAATTATAAGTTTCCATGATTTTAATGGAAATTTTATGAACATAGATTTATTATTACAGTCAACTTTAATTACATCGTGTGTGATGTATTAAAAATAATTTGATATATTGACATATACTCTGCAATGCAGAATTCAAGTTAATTAAACATAATTTTGTATATATTTTTACATTTAAATATCATGTCATTATTTACAGAATTGTTTCTAGTATAAAATGTTAAAAATCCAAGTGATTTATTAAGTAATTATTAGTACAATTAATTCTGATAATTTTTTTTCTTACTACGTTATTTGCAATTATTCGATAAGAGTAGCCCAAGGATGATCTATCCGACCATATTGTATGTCAGTTAGATATTTTAAGAACTTCTGATAGACAGGTTCGGAATGTTCCACCGTTGGAATATTGTACAATTTGTCCTTAAAACTAATCTTGGAAATTGGACTGACTATGCAAGCTGTGCCGGCTCCAAATAATTCTAGTAACTGTAACATAAATTCACAATTTTTGTTGTTCACTTGTTTACCCGAATATCTTTTTATATTTATTCTTATAACAACAGTTTTTATACATGCAAATTTTTGCAAAGAAATACACATACCCTATTTTCATATAATAACCTTATAACTTCAGACATCGTAATAATTCTTTCGGTAACTTTGATCGTGTTCCATTCTTGAGCAACATTTATTATCGATTGTCTTGTTATTCCGGGTAAAATAAGACCATTTAATGGCGGAGTTACCAATTCCTTTTCTGCAAATATTTAGCAAAAGATTAATTATCAATAACAATTGCTGTTTCCATAGATTCTTTTAAGCGACAAAGTCTCGGGGAATTGTTCATAAAAGTATGGAGTTTCTACCGCGCATATGGTTAAAGTTCGCTAAAAAAAATTTCGCAAAATCGACGCGAAATGATTATGATAAAACATTTGCAAACTCTCTACCACCACTCGAGAGAGATAAAAAAAGTTATTGCAACAAAGACAGTTTCGCAACACGACAGAAAAGAATTTTTTCAGTAAACAAGAGAAATAATTGATTACAATTGAATTAATTGCGAATTTACGTATATGTAAGACGAATTTAGCAAATCGTTTCTTATGTTTATCGTCGTATTCTGAAGTACACGATATATTTTTTTGTTTCAAAACTATAATCTTAGAAACTGAATATTGAAATAACAAAAAGGATCGAAAATTAAGAAATCGGCGTGCAAAATTGAAACACTTTTGTGGTGCCAATGTTTAGAGCGACTTTGAAATATTACAAATTAAGTCGTCAATTGTTATTACAATGCATGAAAAATCCAACATTTCAGAAATGCATTTTTTCAGTAAACAAGATAAATAATTGATTACAATTGTACTAATTGTGAATTTGCGTCACTATCAGCAGGATTATATACGTATCTTTAACTTGCTAATTATTGATTGAGGATGTGTCTGACAAAGTTAAAAATGAGTTTTACTTGTTGTTTTGTTTTTCAAATTATCATGATCCATCATAGTTTTTTTTTTTTTTTTTCAATTACTTTATTATATTTCAATATTTATAGATCTTTTCAAAATGATTTTAAAGAATAATTTCACTTACCTCCATCGTCATTAATAAAATACATGAAAATGTTCATGGTTCCAGCTTCTGTCAATTGATTGTCTTCTCCATAGAGCCACAGTACCTGTTGCAAACCTTTCTGTATAGCTTCCTTTTGTACATACAATGTCGGTGCGTAATTGCTTCCCATCTTACGATCACCACAACCACCAGGCCATGCTCTTATGAATCGAGGATCCGCCAAAAGAGATATTCCCTGTTGAGCTGCATTAGCGTTTTTGAAATAAGCTCCTACTGGCGATAGTATAATATACAGTAATGCTGAGTCTGACGTCGCAACTCCTAAGGTAGGCTGTTAACAAAAATTTTATTTATGAAAATAAGTATTTTTTTTTTTTTTTAATTATAAGTATGGTATCTCAAAATCTGAAGGTGTGTGATTTTTGTATTTAACCATCGAAATGTTGATACGCCCTATAATATTACGTTAACAAATTTAATTAATATTTTAATATATCTTAAACATGTTTTTAATTGTAATATGCCGGATTAATTGACAAAAGAAATGGATTTAATGGGTGTCAACATTTATAGTTAGTTGATTTTGATTAGTCCAAAAGTAACGAATAGAAAAAATCGTGTATCTACTCAGATAACATTGGATGAAATGAAACACTGATAATATGCATAAATATATGTCAGAAAATTTTTAACTTTGACTGGCTCTACAGTAATATATTCAGTCAGTGATCGGAGTTATAGTCGCGTTATGTTTGGCAGCGAGTGGTTAATAATAGAGAGTTAAGAGTCAATCAGTCATTATGTGTAAATCATCAGTCAGACGACAGTTCATAGTTTTTAATACAGGTATGGAAGTATACAACGAAACGAAAATATTAAACGTTTTATCACAAGTCCTTCTGGATGAATATGAATGTTTGCGATGCAAAATTTTACGAATTTGCGAATTACAGTTTTGTACCATGTTCAAAAAAATAATAATAATAATAATAATAATAATTTTCATTGTAATTTAACTTACATCGATACCAATAAGTGTTGGTCGTATATAAAGACTAGAAGATTCAGAGTGTGGTACCCATTCCTGGTCTATACTGACGAGTCTTTTTATACATTGAATAAATTCAGGACCATGAAATGTTGGTAAACCAGCTCTTAATGCTGAAACATTCATTCTCTCCATATTCAATTCTGGTCTGAATAATCTGATTTTGCCATCAGCTCCTCTGTATGCTTTCATCCCTTCAAAAAGCTGAAATTATTTTGATTTTAGAATTTAGCATTCATCCAATCCTTTGTTTTTATATGTTGGTTTGCTACAATTGTAAATGTCTTAAATATACCTCAATGGCATAATGCAAAACTTTGGCAGCTGGATGAATGACCAAATTTTCAAACGGAGTTATTTCAGGCATTTGCCAACCACCCAAAGCCTCATGATAAGAAACTTTGAACATATGATCTGTGAAATATTTACCAAATTGCAATTCACTAACGTGAGGTTTTGGTTGAAGTTCATGTGGGGCTGCTAATCGCACATTCAGATCTGCGTACTATAATATACATTTTTTTTTTTTTTTAATTGTATCACTCCAAACTATTAACAATATAAAAATGATAGCAAGTCCAAAATCGTAATAATTACCTTAAATGAATTATCTACATGGATTTTAACTTTATTAGATATGTTTAAAGAGGACTGTGACCTTACACTGACATGAAATTGATTTAGCAGATCTTGAAATATTTTAGTCTGAAAAATAAAGAATAAAAGTATAATAATTTCAATAAATTAGAATTTCAATTAATCATATCATTTGTTAATCAATATATAATGCAAATACAGAATTTTTTGAGAAAATTCCATAAATAAATCATTTATCAGAAGATTAACTTAACGAAGAACTAAATTTTAATTTTTTGGTTTCTAACTCTATTTTGAATCTTGAAGTTTTGCTATAATGCAGGAACTTAAACTATATAGAAGAAAACGTTCTTATCGTAATTAAAACGTTCCTGACATATATATGACACTGTAGACAAGTTATTAGAGCTATTAAAAATTACTAAACAAACAAAACTTTCCATGTGATTAGAAATTTATAAACAAAAAATTAATCCCAGATGCTTACACTCTCCATTGACATAATCTTTTTGTTAATCCAAATAGAACATAGACGATGTTTGTCCACTAATTTCGCAATACAAGACATTATGAATGTAGATCATTCATTCACGTCATAAATGTAGAGCGATCAACAGAAACACCAAGATTTATAATCAAACATAATGTTAAGTAGTTGAAAAAATGTTGCTGTTAAAATTCTGTGTTCACTTCGAAAAAAGTCAAATCCGATATGTGGCACGCGATTCCTTGTTAAGACTTTTAATATATAGGAAAGAATCCGACTACAAAAAAATCTATTGAATTAATAAGACATTGTTCATCTCTCGTTAAGACTTTTAATATATAAGATAAGAATCCGACAACAAAAAATCTATCGAATTAATAAGACATTGTTCGTGTGTATCTACAATAATCAATTATTATTGATTATTGTTCAATAATGCTGATTACATGCAACAGTTTGTATTTAACAATTGCAACAGATGTGTTCATTTCAAAAGATTCTTATGCAGCATTTAAAAATGAAAATATATAAAAGAGGAACATTTTTCCACTCTTTCATATTGTCGCAATTAAATTGGCCTGCAACTGGTTTTTTCTGAAAAGTCAGAATAATAACTTTTCCTGTTTCAACGTTAGACATTTTCTTATTAAAAAAATTATTCTCGCAAGGTTCTCGAATAAATCGTACGAAAGCTATTTTTGCTCGCAAAACAAAGCGGTTTCTGTAAAGTAGAATTTAATGGCTGGTAAGGCCAAGAAGATGTCCCTTAGATTTTCTAGTTAAAATTGCCGTTGCATTAAAGTACAATTTTCTTTATTTTTTTTTTGTTTAAGCAATTGCTTTTTGTAATGTGTACCTCGATTACTTTTAATAAGAGTAATTTCAACTTATTTACGAGCTTAAAAAACTTGTTTCTTATTTAACTGCATTTCGATAGTTATTATTGGCTTTACTACGAAAATGTTTTAAAATAAAGCCACGTGTTTTGTATTGATATGCAAAGCATGAGAATAATTTAAATGTTTAGTTTCAAAGCCACTTTAAAATAACTTCGCATAAATTCGTTTCAAGTCCTTCGTTTGACATATTTCTTAAACTTGATTTAACGGTTAAAAAAAAAAAAACAGTAGCGGAAATCATTCGCAGTAAGTTAATTAGCGAGTAAAAATCATTCGATAGAGTGATTATTTTATAATTTTGTACGATTATCAGATAATATTTTATTTACTTAAAGCATATGACACAAGAGCAAGTGATTGAGTCAGACGAAGAGTATTCGCGAAATCCTTTTTTTTTTTTTTCTTCGTCTTACGAAATGTAGAGTTAATCATTTCAACAAGTATATGAAATTATTGTTATGGAAAAATAACTTTAAGTAAATATGAAATTTTGTCGAGCGCAATGCTGCGCGGCCAATAATATTTATGACATTAAAAGATATGCAAATTAAATTCCGATAATATGCAGAGTGCATAATAATTTTAAATCAAATGTTATTAATTTCAATTTTCTGTTATGATTGACATGCAAGCTGTTCATTAAAACTTCCTACGCTTCTTTTACATGATTAATATTTGGTAACTTAAGTTCTACACATTGTTGACGCAAACAAACAAAACATCGAGTAAACATTTTTTAACTCCCTCTTGTATGTCTTTAACTCTCATTAGTACAAGACATTTGCAATTTCATTACATTGAAAAAAATTCCATTCTGACGTTACTTTCCACAGTTAAATTATGATTTAGAAAATTACACTTCTTAAAATAAAGAAAGTAAGATTGACAAGGTTTATAGTAAATGCAATTTTCGTTTAATTGATGAGAGATTTAATGACAACTTAGAATTTACAGTAAACGATGAGTAAAAGTAAATTCCGTTTATAAAAATGCAAACCTACCTTGATCCTGACGCGAACCATTGTTTCTGATTAATAATATCAATCAATTCGAATAATTTTCAATCATCTAATATAAATCATTAACAACTGTAAATACATTATGGTGTAACGTAAAATCACTTTATTATAACAATGGCTTGAAATCAATTTTCATGCATTATCTTACACTTCATGACTATCCGAACACTTTGTCAATAAATAATAAAACAAAAATAATAATAATAATAATAATAATAGCACAACAAATAGTGCCGGTAAAAAACACAATTAACTATTTATTTAATAAGGTTAATGAAATGTCGCGACTTATTTCATGCGCCGATAGCCGCTGATAGTCAGGCTGTCTTCTGGAATAATGAAAGTGAATGAAACATTAACTAATATTTTATTTATCAGTACGTAAGAAAGGGGAATCACAAAAAGTAGCAAATAATGATACTAAATCGTGGGAGAGGGAATACAAATTGTCTTACTCCCCTACAATCTATAAACGTTGCCTTTGATAAAGACGTAAGCAAATGGAATTAACTTTAAACATTATCATACTGATATGAAAAAGGGAAAGAAACATACTGCGGGAAGCAAATCCAGATTTCCTAAGATTCCCACAAAGGCGTTAAATCAATTACGACGGTTTAAGTGTTGAGATTAATTACAAAAGAATGCTTTTAACCCTTTTACCAAACAGGACAGTAGGTTCTTTAGAACAGTTCTTTCTTGCTCCAGGAAGAAGAGCAGTCTCTTGAGAAATTTCTTCTTTATCAAAAAAATGTTCTGGTTTTACAGCCTTTGATATAACGAAGGCAGTTAAATATATCTTTATCAAATTTTTTTCAAATGACACAAACAAAATCTTACGGATTTCAAGTTACGTAATGAAAAGTTACGGAAAAAAAAAATTGCAACGAAAAGAACAACAGTCTTCAATTTCAAATATTTTTTAATTATTCTTACTTACAGAAATATTAAAAATAATTTACACGAGCTTCATTTAAAAGATATACCAAGGTGTTCAGAAAGATTACCTTTGCAATTACAATAGCAGTTTTTATCGAGTTATCTTTCAAATGTGCTTCTTGTATATGTTGATCACTTTGCTGCTAATCAAATTACTCTTATCATAATAGTCTATAAAAAATTATAATAATGGTTTTTGAATACAATAAATACATCACACTGTACTTTCTATTATAGAAATTACAGTTGGGTAAAGAATCTTCGGTGCATTCATCCCGAATATAAAATCGAGATGGTTGAATTTTCTATACTTTATTTTATATAATCCTATCAGATCTGGAAGTTCATCAGACAATCTTTTTACGTCCTGAAAAGTAAAAAAAAAATTATTTATCATTAGTCTCACTAATTCAATTGCAATTAAAAAGATAAACGATTTTTACGTTAATATTTCTGGCATGAATAACAATACTTCCGTAATAACTT